>DWPT01000532.1:0-23475 GCA_018251895.1 Agathymus mariae mariae
AGCCTGCCTGGCTAGCTACCACCCTCCTGCTTGAGTCAGCCGTCAAACGACTCATCGTGTTCCGGCTGGGGGCTTGAAAGCCAGTACCTTTTTTTTTACCTTCTCATTTCCTGACCGACAACGCATCAGTGATACCTTTGGTCTTGCTGATGTCCATGGGCGACGATGATCACTTACCACCAGGTGGCTCGTTTGCTCGTTTGTAGGCTGTTAGCATAAAAAAAAATATTCATAGAACGAGAAAAGCAATATATTCTAATTCTAAAAAAATGCAGGTTCTATTGCTAAGCTAAGGCATAGTTTTTCTGAAGAGAAGCAAGGGCTAGTCACATAAATAAACAATAGTTAAATAATAATTGTTTAAAATTGTGGCTTTAAAGATAATTCTACACCCAGCAGACAATGATTATATTGATTGAATGGTGAATAAATTCAAATTGTAAAGTGATTTATACAATAATAAAAGAGGTATGTTAAATTCATTCACAGAATACGCAGTGTCAACGCGGATCAATATGGTTTCGTGGTAAGGCTTGTTTGGGCTTATCATTGCCTCTTCAAACCAGCGGTTACTGTAGTGACACTTGAGGTTCTATTGGACTGGGATGCCCACTGTGCAAGCGCAGAGACGAGAGTGTTTCCGGTGTGAATTTCCGTGGTACTAAAGATACACGAATAACATTTTCGATTCGTTTGAAAAATCGAGACGGAATCATCTTAACGTACATGTCAATTGAAATGTGAGTGATAAACGTTTCAATTCTGTAAGTTCCAAGTAAAGTGAAGATGATTATAGAAAAGAATAGATAAAATACTTCCACAAATGTCATTTTAAAAATATCATCTACATTGTGCCTGACGACCCCAGTTGGTAGTGACCCGGCTTGCCTGCGAGTGGTCCCGGGTTCGATTTCCGGCCGGGGCTGACATTTATGTGTCAGATAAATGTTTGTTCTCCAGTCATGTGTGTTTGTAATATAATATTTGTGTATGTCCATGCCACTCGCAACACAGCGAATCCTAGTGCGAGAGTTTGAGGGTGTAATTTTATTTATTTGCCTAGTTTGAAATGGTTTTCAATAAATCTCTTCGTATTTTCTTTTTGTTTAAAATAAACATCATATTGATGGAAGTGGGAGCCACTTATAAGAGAGACACATTCGAATTATAAATAATTACAATTTAAACGTAAGTAATACTCATTTTTAGTTTAATTTTTGAAGATATAACTATCATTAACACCTACTTATATGGACGAGAGACTCTCGGAGAAACTGCGTTGGTTGAGAAACTCTTGACAGATAACGCTCATAAACTAATGACAGTCAATGTGCCTCTCAAATTTACATTTAGATTGTTTTCCTCTTTAAGTATTATATCACGCTTACAATATTCACCTATTGAAGGTTGCAGAATTTGTCATTAACTTACCACCCATTCGACTTCTATATACATATTAGAAATTTTAAGACATCTTTCGTCTCTCTCTCTCTCGTACTACATTTCAAAAAATGTATTAATAGTCACTGAACCTCTTACGGACTCCAACTGAAAGATAAACTTCACGAGCAACTAATTCTAGTTTCTTCCACAATGATCTCGAACATATTTCGAAATGGAACTATCATACGAATACATTATCCTTAGAAAATCATAAAGAACCCAAAAATTAAAATGTCGTCCAGCCACTTAAGTAATAAGTTAAACTAATAAATATCGAAGACCCGTTACGCTATACCCGGGTACTACTATCTTGTATACCGACGTATTTAGGTACATTCGCCGTAATAAATATACCGCCGGACACTGTGGACTCAGACTAATAAATTTACTGTAAAATTAAGACGTATAAACGAGATCTAATCTCGCCAAGGAGATTTACGTTTCGAATAGATTTATTTTGTATAAAAAAGGTTTAAAATGTTGCCTCTATTAGATTACGGTGAGACCACGAATGTGTGTCATTTTTTCATTTTTTAATGTATCTCGTATCGCATTAGATTGGACAATTTGTTATGCGATTAATTTATTATCGTCATATTGTGTTCTCGATATATGTGAATGAGGAACTTTAGATATGTGCAGTGGAGTCACAGTCGAGTCGTTATCAGTTTTATTGAAGTTAGATGAACTTTACAACGTCTACGGTGTATGCCGCTGCCGCTGTCGAGACGGGATGTAACTCACGACAAATTTGAACTGTCTGTCTAGTAATAAATTAAAAGGAAGTATAAAATTAAGTTAAAAAATAACGGACAATAAACAGTTAGAGCGTTCATTTGGCGTTAGTGATCCGCGTGGGGGGCTCAGGTGCGACTGGCACACACATCTCTCATGTTTAAAATAGATTTACGTATTAGAATTCAGTTATCAATTACTTCGGTAAAGTAAAATTTTCGGGACTGAAAATTCTCAATTTTTTTTTTATTTATATAATCAACATTATTACAATATACATTAATTAATCAGTTAAATTTATAACAGTACTACGAGTGTATACCTAGTTGCAAATCTCAGCCCCGTAGAGGGGCAGCGAGCAGCACTAATATGTTGTAATGAGTGAATAATTACTAAAACTTGTTATACACAAGCATGTAGTTTTGATACCGACGGTTAGTGACACTAGAATCCATAAAACCTATAACCGAACTTAAACTTCACAGCAACTACTCTACTCTTATATATAAATAGATTTAACTTGATAAATAACACAGGTATCATACCTTTCAGAACGAAACACAAAATAACTTGACGAAACTTGTCACACGTAAAATCATAATAACGTATTAAATGCGTACATAAATAAGCACAGAGGTTATTTTTGTCATCATCAAGTGCATGTTTGTGCTGGTTTCAGCTCATTTTCAACCCATTAGTTGCCCACAGTAGAGCGCTTGTTCTTGTAATTGAAGCGACCAGACCGTCCAGAGCCCCACCGCAATACTTCCGTTTGTACCGAAGAGGTTACTATTTGTTAGTATTATTATGATTCCTAATAACAATTATTCAACCAAATCCAACCACAGGCATAGGCAGTCCCCGCTTTTGCCTAACTCTGTCGATCACGATCGACGCAGAACCTACGAACTATTAACATTTTAACAAAAGAATAATATATAAGATGACTACGTACAATTCGGTGGTCCAATTGCTCTTATATCGTTTATGGATATAAAGATCCTCGCATACTGAATAATGCCTTGCTAGTATTATATTAAAAATCCTTTGGATATTTCAAACTAATGGAACTTAAGCCAGCATACGTGTGCATAACAAACGATGTCATTATTGCATTACTGACCGCTTGTAATTAACTCGCGGGTGCCGAGCGGCTCGCGCGCTATGTTGTCGTTTTTAAAATGCATCACCCTCTATATGAATCATGGTGCCGAGGATAAAAACTAAGTGCTTTATTTAGTTATTTAATTTGTTGTATCAGCATTCTTCAGATGGAATTAACTGATAAACGATGATTTTATACATTAAACATAGCGACTTCATTCGATTTAGGTGATGAGTGACGCTTTTACGGATGTTGTCAGGATACATTAATTTGATTACTTATCTTACAAAACTACGTAAAGACATACAATGTCATCTCATTCAGAAAACAGTATCTATGCTCCAGATATTGAATTTAGAAATTGTAGAACGATGAGAAAAAAGTATAATTCAGATTACACAAACATACTGTCAAGACAATAAATTAGTATACATTACAGTTGTAGTAAGAAATTTAAAATCAGAATATACTAAGGCTAAATCCACACTTGTTCCGAAGTATACTTAAATAACACCAGTACCTATGTATTCTAAAAATTATATAATACTTTAATATTTCGAATGCAATATCCCATTTGATTTATATCAAAATTCAAAATATTCAAACAGATTTTGTAACAGAATGGCCACGCAACACTAAGTATAATGGCTTGTAATTTTGACGTCATAAAAATATGCAAAATGCACCGAAGTGTCGTCATTAATTTTATTTACCCTATTTTTTCCCAGACTAACTGTACAACCAACGGTAAAGGACCTGGAGTGGATAAAAAATGTGACGTCACAGGACCGTAACAACGGACCGCGCAACCCTTGTTCGACAAAAACAGCAAAGCGTGAGATCGGTAATAAACAAGTCGTAATATTCTCACATTAACGCAAAATTTCTTTTCTGCAAAACTTTTTTATCAGCCGGCGCTTTAGCAACAGTTTTTGCAACTTTGAAGTAATTTTTTGCGCAAGTTAATTGCACGCTTGCTGCATCCCAAACGCAATTAGCAAACCTGTAATGGTCATCCGCCGTCAACGGCACAACTGAACAATAACTGTGCTCACTGCTTTCTCTCATTTAAATGTTTATTTTTTATTGACGCAACCTTATGGTTCACTTACTAGTGACCTTGTCCGCATAGCGAGGGATTCCGGGGTTAATAGCGACCAGGATTGTCACGTGAACTTTTAAACTTATATCACCGCGGACATCACACATTTTAATTGTAACTGGTACTCAAGATTTTTTATTGTATTGTATACATAGATATACACATAACAACCTGATGGAGAAGTCTTAAATGCGCGAGGTATAAGTGAATGATTTTAATATGCCATTGTACGATTGGATTGGATAGCCAGTGTAGTAACCACGAGATGTTATCGTAATGTTGTCTTAGTTTTTTTTGTATGGCAGACATCGACAAACGAGTAGACAGGTCACGTGATGGTAAGTGGTCACCACCGTCCATATCGGTAACATCAAAGTCCACCTAGATACTCGTAAGTTGCCGGCCAAGAGAAGCTGTAACTTAGCCTGCTACATTTACAACTCTACTTCTTTAATCAATTTTATCCTATCCAATTTTTTAAATCTCATATGCACTCACTTATCGACGGTATTCATTTTACATATAAAATGAGGACTTACACAAGATCAAGTCCATAGGCACTAAAATTTAGTCTTAAAGTGTTCTAGCCATCTCTTATTTGTCTACGTTAGAATTATTATTATTATCATTTTTTTTATATTGTTTTATAGACGTTTACACACTCACACCCCCGCTCTAGCGTTCTGTGTTGCGGGTGGCATGGACATATGCAAATATTAATTGCAACTTTGGTAGTTTTACCTACAATATTTATCAAGTAAGGTGCTTCCACATTATCACAAATATGTACTGATATTAAAAAATTAATAAGATTTTCAAATAAAGTACGTGACAAATTAAGTTGTTTGGGTAATCCGCATCTGCATCAACTCATGGTTATCTGTGAAGAAGTTCAAAATAGAATCGCATTATTTGAGGCCGTTCATTATTGCCACTCTTCGGGACTGAAATGAACCGTCTGTATATAGTTACGTTTTTGTACGTGACGCATTGTGTGTAACAGCATTATCGTACGGTATATATGGGGTCTAACCCAATGGATTATACCAATTGTAGAGTGGCTAAATTCGCTAAAAGTGGTTAAAATACGATCTCCAACTTACTATAAAATAAATGAATAACAAATGAATTAAAATTATTCATGGAAGGACTAAATGGTTTTTGTAAGTTAAAATAATGAAGTACTTTAATCATATATTAAACCAATACACATTAAATATACACAAAGAGGTGCTTGACTATTGTTATATATACTTCATAGCAGAATATTTTAATAGTTGTTATATTTTGATAAGCGCCTTCGAACCCCAACATCGGCGAGACGTCGCGAAACAAGCATCGGGGTTGTAGTAAACAAATCGTTAAGTATTAATCAGGTAGTTACTAATCCCCACGCATAGCTTGGTGTCAACCTTAATTATGCAACAACTCGTCGTATTAATTATTATGATCTGTATAATGTATAATGTCCACCACACAATTTGCAACGTGCTAGCAACATATTGATTTATCTGCCGTGAAGATAAATGGTAAGCGGATCGGGTACATTATACCTAATTCGTTTAGATTATTGCATACCGGTTGTTAAGGGAGGCGGTTACACTGTTAGTTGTGCTAAGAGGCAATAGTATGTAAACTACTCAGTATGAAATATAATATTGTACTCACGCATATTTTAGTAGAATTCCGCTACGTAATTTACCATGTAAGTAAATTGTTAAGATCACAAAAAACTCGAAGGACCAAAAACTTTTAATAAAAATACGTATAGAACTATACCGAAACCATGTTTTGGAATAAGAACGCATAAGTGAAAGTGATTTTCCTTCAACGACTTCCAGACTAGTTACAAAAACGATGCCAAACCGAACCAAAGCGTCAGAGCAAATTAATATGTGACACTGATGACAACTACTTTATCAGCTTAACTATTTTATACTTTTTACTTGTAGTTCGTTAAAAGATATAATCGACAACAATTTTAATAACTAGTCCCTTCCAGCTCTTGTTCGGTAATCCAATGATGTTTACTACATTTTTTTATTCTATCATGATAAAAATAATGATGGCACGATTGTTAAATTGGACATACTCGTAAAATATCTGAAAACTTGGACAGGATAGGTAAGTGGAGGTTCCGTGTTATTAAGTGGCAGATTTGATGTAAGCCGAGCCGTCGAGATTTGGATGGGTAGTAAACATACTTTTTCGAGCTACAGAAAATTCGTTAATTCTATATAAATGTCTGTAATAGGGTTGTGGTCATTAAACTTTATCGTTTATATATCATCGGCATGAGAATATGAGATAGGTAAGTACTTAACCAGAAACTCCTGATTCAATCCTCATTGAAGTTGTATTATGAAATATGCCTCAAACTTCCTTAGTGGTGAAGATAAGCAAGTGCCCTACAGTGGACAGTTTAATAATCATTGGGAAACAACAAATATCGTATACGGCGCTTTAATAAACCATAAAGCTACAAACGCAATGCGAACTATAAAGTTAGTATAATCGTCGCGATCTATAACGTATCGTTTCATTAATCCCGGGATGCGCGAGCGCAGTGGCAAAGTTCACGCTCCCACCACGGACCGTGCCTATACGGTAACGCACATTAGAGACAGAGATGGGGATACGCTGTGACCGGTAGGCGCAAAAGAGACGGCGGGATAGAAAGACGTTGCGTTAGAACGTAGCCACGCCCCCTTAGAGTTCGGCTGGTCGTGTCCACCTCCGGAGGCATTCGTGCGCGCGCGCCGTCAGAGAAACACGTCGGCGCCAAATTTTCGGCAGAAAATGGAAAACATCGCGCCGACTGAAGTTTGAGATCGTGTGTTTATTGACTTAGTTTATCGTGAAAGTCGAGTCGGTACAAGCAGTGCGGTTAGCACGATTTCAGTTTACTTCTTCAGTTAGATGGACGCAAATGAGTTGCGGCGACACACTCTTTGCTGAAAGTGACTATATTGTGACAGTTTTGAACAGGTGTCGCAGGTCGCGTGCTGTGGACACTCGAGTTGTATTGAAATACTCAGTGAAGTGTTTTGTGGGATTTCCTCGAGGTTCTCGGGCTATACCAGCTGATACGGCTGGCGCTGAGTTAACACCAAAGATATAAAGGTTAGTTGCTTTAGCTCGTAATTAGTTTAGAATTACATTACTACAGAAATATTTTCAACGTATTTAAAAGAGAGTACAAGCAGTTAAATATTCAAATACAGAATCAAGTTCAAGGGTTTATGACAAATATTTTTTAATACGCAATGATATGTTACAAAATGTGCAATTATAAGTGAAATTGTTTAACAGCTTTACAACATTCATAAAAAAAAACGGTTTTTATTTATTAGATTACTGTTCATTAATAAGTTACTGAATAATAGATATGCTTCCTGTTAAATAACAATTACACATAAATACTGACTAAATTAATGTTACCATTATTAAAAAATCATAGGGTATTAATGGTATTTTTTATTTGACCAAATTATCTTTTACATATTTTAACCACGAGATGACATTGGCCCTACGTAAAGTTCGTGTACAAAAGACTTCAACGAGTTCATTTAAATATATACCCAATGAAAAAAGGTACCTGCACACGAACATAGAACTTTATTTTTGAAGTCGAGTAGCGACCCCAAACTCTGTAATTATGTCTACTAGAACTTATGCACAATACCCACAATCCACTTTTACATAAATATTTGTACGCGTGTTAACATTAATTCGCGCCTCCTTGCTTTTTCTGAGCTCTTTGGTGGAGTTAACATAGTGTCATCTGTTAGTTACATTTGCACAAAAAAGGCCCATGTAACGCAACTAGAAAACTCTTTATCGCTTCACAATACTGTATCCACCTTCAATCTCCATCTAGAGATCAGCTCGATTGATTACCAATCATAATAACAGTATTCATGACTTTAAGTGAGGAGTGAAAAGGTTTGTAGTAATTCAGAGCGCTTTACCATTTAAGAGTAAATCATCGCTTAGCACCAGATAGATTTATAACTTAAGCACTGACATACGATACAATTTGTAATCAATACAACAAATTACAAATAATTAAAAATCTACATCTCACAAGTTAATAAGACCCTCTTATAATATCTTAAGACGTTAAGCTATTTATATTCAATGCTATACTTAAACATTGGTTCTAACTAAGTTATTTTTATTTATTACTCTACTTTAGGTATTTTGCAAAATTCACAAAAGGATCAAAATAAATTCTCACAGTTACCGGCTCGTGTGGGCTCCGCAGCGTTCGCCTCTGTCTCAGAATAAAAGGATTACTTTTATCTTATTGAGATTAACATCTTAGCGAAGACTGCATTCACAAACTTTTTATCCGTTTATATTTTAAAAGTATTATTTAATTCTAATAAAGTACTACTGCATTTGACATTGTAAGTAAATACGCTGTACTTGCGGCTTAATTTTAACTCATTATATCTACATTCAATTTCTTTAGAAATGCCCTGTACTAAATAAAAGTTACTCAGGTAAAAATTATATGTGTTTAAACTTTTCTGCTTCACTTCATAATCGCCTACTTAATTGTGTCAAGATTATAATGTTCCCATTAAAATGGAATAAATACGAAATATGATGAATAAATAATAAATAAATAATAAATATATGAATAAATACGAAGGAAATAACTCCTGAATTACTTCCTACTTACTTCACTACATTAAAAAAATTAAATCATCTAAACGATCAAATATAACACTGACGTGTAATTTTTGAAAATTAATTTACATAAATGAATTATTTTAATGTAACGGAAGGAAATTAATGCTTATTTTTCCGTTCTGGTCATTAAGTATTTAATTTAAACTAAACAATAATTCAGTGATTAAGACTCGTTGTTATTCCGAAGCGAAAATAAGTGGTTTTTAATTAAACGTTATTAATATTACATTGGATTTCTGATAAAACAAATGAATATTCGACAGAGGGAGAGACAGAGAGCCCGGCGCAGGGTACACTTAATTGACTAGCTCAGAATTAAATAAAAGAGTGCAGGACAAATAATGTCGAAGTTAACTCATCATACGAATGTTGCTACAATACGATTTTAACACTTTACACAGTTCATTCGTGACCTTTTACATTTTCTATCGATATTTTTCTTCCCAGGTACCAGGCCTGATATTTAACGTTACCAAAATAAAAATGCGTACTGGAGTCAAACTCCGACCGTCGCGATGAAAACGGATACATAGGACTCAATTGTAAGTGACCGAAGTTTGATTATCAGAAGAGCGTGGTTCCCGATCGGTCACACTCAGTCAGTCCTAACTCAAAAACAAACTTCTCACTGTAGTCTCCGCTGCAGTTAGTTACGTGTCGGTACTGCAGAGGCCATTGACACAGGCTCGAGCGTACAATTTTTGAATTATTTTATATATGACAAAATCATAATTGAAATACATTGTTAATAATAAAGCTTTACTTGCATATCGGTTTTAGAGATGATCTATTTATTTTCCATACATAGTCCTGTTTAATTTATATATTTTGTTGATGCATGTCTAAAGTTAATAATTTAAATTAACCAAAAAATTAAAAAAATTGATTCAATAGTCGTTTTTAACCAAACCAAATAGTTAATTGTGAGACAGAATAATTAAAAAAAAAAACGGAGTTCTTAAAACATGTTGAATGGAAGCAAAAAGTAAAAACAAAATAACATCGTCACCATTAATCCGTACGAAAACCGTTCCAAATATTTTCAAATGTCGTAATTCTATATTTAAAATGTAAAAAACTTTATCTCAGGAATCGTAAAACAAATTTATTCGCTTATTAACTCGAAATATCGATGTCTATTCAAACAAACCAATCAGGCAGACATCTGTCGTTAATTAAAGATTTACAGCCGAAATACAGTCGCAAACCTCATCGTACTGACCTCCTTTAAAATCGAAATTGAATTGAACAATTCGCCATTATGTTCGTAATAGTGGAAGTTATTAAAAACACAGATAAAAACAATATTGAAGGCAAACAATATAGCGCCGTGGGAACGTTTCCCACGACCAATGAAACGACAGAAAAACCGAGTGTCATTTGTGCTTTAGGGTTTAAATAATGAGTATAATATACAATGAGGATTGTTAAATATCAGTACTTCAGTTGTCAACGCGAGCCACTGCGCCACCGTCGCGTTCCTCTTTCAAACCTATTATCACAACTTGACTACGTGATTCATATTGGCTATAACCCATTAACGAAAACATGTCTATTCTACTATTGAATCTTAGAATGTCACACTGTTCTAGAACAGCTGTAAACTGTCGACGAATCCAAAACTAACGTCTTCGTTTGTATTTGTGGATGCAGTCAATTTTTACTATGTTCAGTTTTAAAATCATTAAAAATTCAAAGTAAGTTATGTAAATTTTTCTTTTCTTCATTCTAATTATTGTTTAACAGCGATTTCTCTCAAATGTGTTGGAAAAAGGAAAATCAATTGTCACTATTTCAAAATGAGAACAGAATCCGATACGATTCAAACGTTATTTGACAATTGTATGACGTCACGCTCGCCGAGCAGTCTCATTGCCAGCGTACTAATGAAAGCGATATAGGTACTTATATAGAGCTGAATTTTTTTCATGCTAAAGTAGTTACAATTATCAATAATTCGATGTCAAATACGTACGAGGATATTAATTAGTACTGTAATACCGTCGAAATGATAATTCAATACAACATGATCTAATCTGATCAATATCGATGTGACTTTAATAAATACAAAAATTTGTTGATAATTAAGCATCTCAACTTTATTCGAGGCCCAAATTAGCATCCGAACAGAATGCAACGCCGCTTGACAGAACAAAACGTTTAACGTTGCGCTGATCGAACCAAACGACAACACTTCGATGATACCGTCAATTGTTTTGCATATTGGTTTCTATGGAACCAGCTTAAAAGCGGTATTCTATAGTGAGATATAGTTTTAATGGGTATTATTGAGTGGCAGAGTATTACTCGATGGATATCAATATTGGTTACCGTGCTCTAACCGACGCAAGCAATCGCGACAAAAAAATGTTTGGCCCAGTAGAATAAAAAATTCCTGATGCATTAAAAATTATTAGTCTTAAAAAATAACTAAAATTCCACACGGCTGTCCGTGCGACAGCCGCCTAAAATTAGCACTCAATCAATCACAGTCAACGGTTTAGGAGTTTCGAAAACTTCTTTTCAGCGAGCCACTAATTGCTGACAAATTAGCACGTTGCGACACTCATCGCTTTCTGAACTGAACCGTACCGCGGAACGAGCGTAACTACCTTTACTTTACAAATAACATTTTCTATTTCTAAACGTGTTTTAATTCGGACGATCAGAGATCCTTTTTTAAAAAGCCCAAGCTTCTATCGTTCTTATCTATTATTATTGAATGTTCGCGAAGAAGGCGTTACAGTCGAGTGAGCGAGGTAGTTGTCACTAACGATGACAATCTCCTTTCACCTCTCCGTAGATAGTAATCTAGGTAGAGCCCATAGGAAAAAAAACTTACAAGGATCTCAAATGGATTTCACAAAATATCGCCTGATATTCAAATTCAAGATACTTTTTTGTGTATACTGGCGTCTCGACAAGGTGTCCATCTTGTCTACCAATGTTACATCACCGGTTCAGTAGATACACTTCTTTATCGATGTATAAGAAACAATATCTAGATGCAGTTTACTTGGTGTTACATAACCGCAAAAATACATTGATAAGGTTAAGGTTCTCTGAAATAAATCACCAAACATAACACCTGCAGTTGTATTAAATGTTGTTGAAACTGTTCTTTTACCATGTCCGTGCTATGGTGTACAATAGAGGGTATTTTCATAAGTTTAGATAACGCCGAACATATCAACCTGAGCCGTGAATACCACGTTGCCCGCTCAATCTGTCAACCATATTGTCTTGACCCAGCTTCAGAAACAATAAAAATTGACGAGTATAAATTCACAAAATACCCGAATGATTTTGACTTCAGCCCTGCTAAATAATAGATCTTTGGGAGTAGTGAGGCTTACAATTCCCTATCCGAATGCGATGACAATCTCTCAGTTTTAAACTTAGTTTGTAATTACTGTGTGTTGTTTTAAAAGATGTGCCGAGGAGTTTCTTTCGCTGTTTCTTCTCCTCAATGTTGAAGCACCTTTTCGAAACGGTAGTAGAATTAAAAAAGGCGTGCATAAGTATATTTACGGACTACCTAAACGAATTGATGGTTTTGATTTGATTTGATAAAATAACATTTGAGCACGCACTCATTAAACATTGTAACGGTGATCGGTACTTACGATTTTTTTCTCTTTATTGTTTAATAATAGTATTTTTTTTCTATTGGTCACGTAGTGAGGTTTTGTACTCCTCTAGGTACCCACCGAAGAAGATTTTCCTTCACAATATCTTTAACTATTGCTATAAAATTGAAGAAACAGTTAATAAACGAGCTACACTGCTTAAATTTTAGCGGCATCACGATAGACCTTCGTATCATGGATATTTATGGGCAGAGACCACGTACAATCAGATGCTCTATTTCCTTACTTGACCACTATTAATATAAAGATTAATATAAAGGTTTTATATACGAGTAAATCAAAAATACATTATTTAGGATTTAGGAGGTTCTGTCCATCCCCAAATCCATACTAAATCCCCCCTATTCAATGGAGACACTACTGAACAACAAACGACGCTACGACTCCAGTCCTGGTCATCCTGTCTAGCAAGGTGCCTCCTGTTGGAGGTCACTGGACTCGTCACCACGCAGTGGTAATAGACGCAAAAAAAATATTCGTATAACTATACTAATGATAACCTGTATGATTATATCAATGAATTTGAATCCCGCTAGTAATAGTGCAAGGTGGTGCGGTGAGTTAGAACCCTCCTTTTGAAAACAATTGTAAAAACACTCTTATGTGTTGTGGTTCAAACTTTGCTGAATTTTACGTAAATTATCTAAAACTATAATGTATATGAAAAGTGATTCGAAAGGTCGGTTGGTGTTGGTGTTGGAGCTATGCGGTTCCCATGCAGTCCAGTTCCCACGTGCACGTAATGCAGCCTAATGGCAACGCCATCATAATCGCCACCGACTTGCGGGAGCGTGCACACGTACCGGACACGCTCAGATCGATGTAAGCACTGTTAGAGATACAGGATTATTGTTGACACGCTTGATATCAATTCGAACTCGGTGAATTTACGTATAGGACGGAGAAATGTTAGTACATTTGTCCTAGTCTTATTTGCCCTGTGAGATATAACGGAAAGTTTGAAGGTTCTGCTCTGACTTCATTCTTAACGATATTTATAAAAACAGGCACATATTCAATAATGAATTAACGCTAAGTGATTTTTAATATTAAAACTGCTTGTAAATATTCTGTTTTATTTGACAAATATGTTCTTAATAGGAACTCTTACTTACTACATTTTATCAAACCTAAATTTATGGTTATGTGATTCTCTAAATTATGCATAAAATGTTTAATTTTCGGTAAAAATAAATAACAAGATGAAACAACTTTAAGCTGACCCGTCGGATGTCATTATTCTTATGACAGTTGATACATTGCCGTGTGCCGTGTGTATATTAATCTTATTTCCAAACTTAAATGTCCTGATTTAATTTTAATATAAGTAATTACTTAACTTAGAGCAGTTATTAATTATTCTTTTATTATCATCACTTTATTATCCAGTTTTACTAAATTACTTGACTTGACTTAAATTATACTTAAGTAAGATATTATTTTCAATTTATGAAAAGAAAATATGAACTTTACTGCACAATACTTGTCACATAAATTTTAATTAAATTACTTTTAAACTATTGGTCAGTGTCTCAACTGAATATCATTAGCGTAACAATTAAGCTATATTTTGTTACGCTTTAGAAATGTTTCAACCTAATTTAATATTTATAATTATATACATAAAACTATATTTTTTATAACAACTATTTAAGTAACATATCCACAGGTTTTAAGTTTTAGCCCTTAGTGTACATAGCCAAGCCGTATTTTACTTTAGCACAAGGCCTCGATACTTTGTAGGATATACATAAAACAAGTACATCGAACATTTCACTGACTGTTATATAGCATGCTCTTAGGCATCTGAAGGTCTCATGGGTCTGAAGTATGAAAATTATTATGACGTTTCACCAATACCGATCTCTCATTATCACGAGCCAATTTACGAACAGTTTGTTTTTGAACACGGATTGCAGAACGAAGATGATTTTTAATTGATGGTATTATATTTCAGTTGGATGGCGATCTGCTTATTATCCTGTTCGGTCTCTAGGCGTAACAGAAATGGATAACAGATATTCATTTTGTTTGTGATATCTGATTTATGTATGTCTACATCACCCGCATCACAATTAATCCTGTAACGGGGGTATGAATAGATATAGGTATTTAATAGATGTAACTTCAAACCAAGTGCACCGCATACGCGTTTTCTATTACCATATAGATAAATACATAATCCATTGTACAAGTCACAAAATCATGTGTGCATGGAGCTTAAGAACCAAACCTCACAGGTATCTCTCGTGTCACTTTCTGTTTCACCAGCTCTGGATACATGCCATTTGTCCACATTGATTATTTGTTATATTTCCTTTCTATTTTTAACAGCGAACAAAACATTTCTCAATCTTTTACTTGCCATTTACTGTCAGGTGCAATTGTGATCGAACATTGACTCATAAGTAAAATCAAATCTCAATTAACTGTAACTAAATACGTCATATAATGATAAAAATGCATAAATTAAAACACTTGTTAAAATAAATCCCATTCTTCAATAGCAGTTAACTTATCGTATAAGGGATATCGTAGGGATCACGTTATCGTTATTAACTTAAATTATAACACACGCACGCCCTCAGAGGGCCTGACCTCTTTTTATATGTGTATGTTGTTATGTGTGTCATGTGCTGTATTTGACAGTAAGTGTACATTTTCCGCATTTTGCGAAATATTTGTACATCAACAAACAACTTCATTCGGGGAGAGTCGTGCGCGCCCGTGAGCGCCCGGAGAGGTTAACATGCTGCACTATTCGGCTTGTTTTGTATTGATACCTTAGGGACGCTACACGCTGGCGACTTCACGACTGGCTTTGTGCTTTAGCAAAGGCGCCCTTTGATGGGATTCAAACTATTTTGAAAGTATAAAAAGTTTATATCATGATTGAGATGACTTTTCTTTTAATGTGGGTTCTACATAAAGTTGTATTGCATTGAATTGAATGTTTTTCTATCTTGTAAAATAAGTTTTATTGGATAATATGCTGAGACATTATTTTCAATACTATACTGTTTTCTATATATTGATACTTTTAATATTGTACTTTATAAGTATTAAAAGAATTATACACTAAAAAAATAATATCTATTCTATAATTAATTACTATCAATTCCCTTAGTTAATTTCTAAATATTTATTTTCTTAAGTTTTAATTTTATGCATTAATTTATATATTTAAATTTATATAATTAAAATTAGTATTAAACATACCACTGCAAATAATTATTTTGATGATATGCTTAGATAAAATGCCTCATTTTCAAACGCTTTAGCTATCGTTTTTTAGGGTAAACAGAAATAAGAATATATGTGGGTGTATATTAGGGCCAACGATATTCATTACTGAGACATTATCTCAGTATTGGTGATTTTATATGACACTGAAATTAGTCATGGCTGTAGAAAAGACCATTGTTCTAATTCCGCATGGTTATAGATAGATACTAAATGACAGTACCCACTTAATTCTAGATATGTTGCATACTCTATTACTATTTTCATAAAAATTAAATACATCTTTCACGACTCTATATCTAGCTCAAAATTATGCAAATCCTATTAAAATAAAAAAGGGAGTTTAAAAAATTAACTGTCGTTTAATTTAACGTTATTCGGTCGATATTTTTTCTGAATCGCAGACATACAGACACCTTAACGTCGTATACACGGACGACATTCTTGTTTACGACGCGAAAGCACTAACATTTTATTGGAAGTTCGTGCTGTCTCCGCTCTATAAGCGTCGTCGATCAACCAACGCGACATTACCGCGATATTACGTCCGAATGAAAATCAAAGTCCGTTCAAATTAGTTTATTAGAAAAAAAAAAACAATATCTTACGAGTATTTGTGCGAATAAAAAACTCATAGAACTTCTGTACCGCGCATATTTTTTGGTATAATGAGTGTGTTGGGTACATACTGTGTACGTTAGTTTGATATGAAATTATATCAAACTTTTTGTCAGTTCAAATGAAAATCTGAATAATTTCACCAAATTTATATATTAATAACGGCCCGTCCTAACTTTGTCCATGATGAAAAATTTATTATATTTACATAACATACAGCCTATGTCCATCCGGAATAATATACCTATAAAGTGGTAAAATAATTTTTCAGAAAGACTTCGTGTTTCCGGAGAATACTTACCGCATACATACAAACTTACGAAATTCGCACTCTCTTTTTATAATATGATTATAGATAAGTTGTTGAAGATTTTCTCACAAATATCACGTATACATAAAATAGAGTTTTTAAATAAAGATGAAAAAATAGTATCTGAAATATAAACAAGTTCATAAATTCATAACTTTTACCCAACATTATTTAACTTTAATTATCAATATAATTTACATGCAATGCATATAATTTACATTTATAGTTGCTATGAAAGAGTGGGGTCATCCTCACAGGCGTTCTTGTAGTACCTACTAAGATGGTACCAAGAACTCTATAGTTATTAAAGTAAGCAAATAAGTAATTTTGTTTTTATTCAAGTGCTCAATACTGCGCATATACGGATTATATGGATGATATAACCAAATAAATCATCAACGCTATGCCGGCTACAAGAAGAGCGAAAAATACACTTATTATTCTATAATACAACTTACAAATTTATCTAGAATAAAATAATCGAGTCAAGGTTGAGTGATCACCAATTGGTAGATTCCATGCCTTATAATTCTAAGACAATTTTAATGATCTTCCTATTTTTTTTTAGGTAGCTTTAAGTATTATGAGATTATTAGGGCAGGCAAATAACCACGGACACTCAAATTTATGGCAAACAGATTGATGCTGACCGCACAGGACATTCAGTTGAGAGTAAAACCTGTGAAGCTTTTCAACCTCCCGTTCAAGGTTCAACCAAGGTCCAAGGTTCTACCTATAAGTGGAGATATTCATGATTTTATTATTTCGTTATTTTTTTTATAAATGTAGCATTACAGTATTGCTAGAAGTAGAATTTTGTAATTACCTTTAATAAATGTTTATACCGTAAATGACGTCCACACCGCTGAGAAGGCAATGCTCAATGGCCTCGAAACGAGAGAATGAGTGTAATGATACTCCTCATTAACGTGTAAATGAACCTGTAGTCGAAAGTATTTATTCGCGACAGACAAAAAAAGTATTTATACGAAAGTCTGATAGGATCTGCAATTAACATTATAAATTGATGTTATTATCATCGATTGATTTCATGCGTCTTAATTTCGAAAGAGTTTTTAACCCATCAGGAATAACGATTGAAAATCTCATCTGAAGAAAAATTATTTAATTTTATTGGAATGCTGTTGCTAAGATATTTATGCTATTTCACAAATTTTTACACGAGTCTTAGATAAATGCAAAACCAATCAGTTTCACTATGTGTGTACAATTAAATAGTGTTAATTAACATTGTACGTCATTGAACAATAACAATTTCTTTTTAATCTTTCAGTGAAACACCATTAGTTTTTTGTGTAACTCTTAACTTTAAGTAGCATGCGGTTTGTGTACCATTAATTACTTGCGTCGGTCAGTTAACTACTATTAATATTAATTAAGTCGAATCGATGTATGTTGTGAGTCGGTGCAATGGTGAGCGGGTAGCGAGTATTGTCTGTCACGATGCAGCTCACGTTCCACTCACAAAGAGTGTACTGGAGAAATTCCAGACAACCATGTGCTAGTGTCAAGTCTCTTATCCTTTGTTACAATTTAAATAATTAATACTAGAATCATTTTGTACAAAATTTAAAAAAAACAATGACTATAAAAATTATTGAATAATAAAAAAATTGATAGTACCTACATCATTGTAAATAACATGTTATGCAGTAGTATCATATGATAATAGATGTGCGGTAGTGTTTGTGCAGGCACATTACCATAACCGCAATGTTAAAAATAGTATTAAACATTAAAATTATACCTTTTTGATTTATTGAAACTTAATCAATAGCCACATAATACTGATTTTAGATTTAATATGGAATACTCGCCATCCGACTGTGACACGCGCCGCGGGTCAGCACAGACATGGTTTCTATCACTCGGTTCGCATGACCCCTTGCGTCACTCACCGATCTCTAATTACGGACCGGCGAAATTTGACGATACCCCTTACAGATCACAAACATAGCTTCACGGCCAACCGAACGAAACTAAACTTTATCGCTTTGGCAATCGTAAAAAATAATTTTAGTGAGTGCAAGCGCATCTTTGTCGGAGGTGTTGATATTTAATTTGTCAATGTTACCGATGACAGCCTTGTTATTACGTTTCATGCGTTTTGCTTTTTACTATTTATGAAATCGTGTTTCGAGAAGTGATGTGGTGTAAGAGCCTTATTTTCGCTTAAATGTCATGTGCGCGCGCAGTGTTAAGGAGCTCATCGTAAATTATATCATTGTGTCTTTAATAAGAGTTACAGATTAAGAAAATATTACTTATACAATTAACTTTACAATTTTTTTTGTATGTAACTACTCGACAATCCACCTGATAGTATGTGGTCCCAACACCAAAGGCATCATCGAAGAGATGCCGACCGATAAGTAATCGGGGGACCCACATTATTACTGGCTCTCCGAAGCTGCGACCGAAGCGTTATTAAACACTTCACACTTATGCTGAGAGGTACAGAGCCAAGCGATCTCCAATATTTAGTGTAATATGTATAATAATTAGGTATATATGCATATAAACAAATCTACCTATTATAACATTTGAAACAAAACAAAATTTGTGAATTATTTACATTTAAAGTTTTTTTTGCCACATAAATTTATAATTTTCGATTATTATCTGTTATTCTTGTAAATAATTACAAAAAAATAATTTGAAAATATCATCCTAGACAAAGGCGGTCACACAATACCGGTACTTCGCTGACGCTCCGCTGAGGCAGTGACACATAACTTTTTCAGTTTTATTGTTCCTTCTCCGAGCCAATCTGCAGAACGGCCGTCTTACGACCCGCGGGCGCCGTAATGTCTGCAATGCAAAACCGCCGACTTACGTTCCACGACAAAAAGATCGTATTGAGCACATTTTAAAAAATCTGTATAAAAATGTGGTTGACTAGTTATATTTTTGTAGTAAAAAGAAAGAGTAGATTAATTTACGAAAAATTATTGTAACTGAAACGTAACAACCAGTGTTCTTCTTTTATTTACCATAATCATTATAAAACATACAATAACGGAATTTATGTTGCTTTGTGGTTAAAAATATGCCATAAAATAGATAGACGATAATCATAATATGTATGAAATTAATCTGGAAATTAATTAATTCATGAAAATTTTGATTTTATTTCTTTCCAAGAATATGAATATGTTTATTTTATGCATAATTAAAATTTACCTCAAATATTACTACATCTACCAGTCCTATATCCAGTATCCTACTTTGCTATTTGAAATATTGCTTTATGAAAAGAAATGTTATGAATTTGGCTGATAATAAAATTTACCAAATGTTTATAAACTTTGTAAAAGCAAAAATCTAATATCGTACCTACTTGTATACTTACGTAAATATTTTTAATAATATATTTTGGAATTCTTATTTCTTTGTTTTTTTACATTCCATAATCAGACACCAGTATTCGCTAAGAAATTGGAGCAAGGACTCATCTTAAGGTTTGCCCCCGTTGTTGCAACATCTCGCTCGACATAGAGACAACGTCAATGTCCCAGACGATACCCCAACGCCGCGGCGTCGTGCCGTCATCGCGAGCACCGCAGCGGCCTGACGTAGTGAGTAGCAACAAGTCGGGTGACATTTACCATTAGATTTCAATTTTACGAGCGCATGTCGTCCTTCGTATGATTGATTCTCACAAATAACACGAGACCGCATTGTGCTGTCGATCTGCAGATTGCGCGGCTCCGGAGTGGCGAGTCTATGATTTCTATTTGTGCTTTCGTTTATTAATTGTGAAATCCGTTACGACACGAAGTGCCGCTTCTTTTGATAGGAAAATTTATTACGAATGTTATGTTCTACATATCGACCATTGAAAGTTGAATTTGCACATATTTTGCAGTGAATGATTTATGTTTTCGTCGTGAATTGATAGTGAATGAATTAGAAGTAAATACATCATTCAGTCAAAGCATATCTTGTTATTTTCGATCTCCAGGCACATAACAGATTTCTTGTTTCGCTATTCAATTTCTAAGCTGTCGAGTTTCTGTTATGCGGAGAATAATCTCCGGTACTATAGCACCTTTTTCTGCGCGGAGAACCTTCAACAGGTACCCGATATCGTGAAGCGACGCCGGGTTATGTAGAATTTTTACCACACAAAATCCTCATGGTGGCCTTCCTCGGAGTTATACCTCCGGGATCTCCGACGGAACCCAACCGGAGTCTTCTGAATGCAACGCCCCTCTCAGGCTTCGTCCGAGAGGGACAAACTACGCCACACACATCGCCGCCCTTCACTAGCCGGACGGTTCAAGCTCCCACTCTTGCTACATGGACAGGAACTACAGCACCTACTTGAAAAATTCCTTTGGCATTTGAAAAGCATATTATTTGACCACTTAACGCGTCTGTAAAAACACGAATGCATCTAACCGCGCCTGACGCCACTTATCTATCTTACTAGCATATCATAAAAATATATTTAAAATCAACACACTGGGTGAGTTTTCTACGAAATTTCAGCACATTCAAATCGTTCCGGTAGAATAACCACGAACATATTATAACTTCTTCATGGTTACTTAAACTTAATTACTTTAAACGGTTCCCGAAATGTTTCCAAATGTGTGTATTTATAACGAAAACGTTATGCAAAAACAAATAAATAGTGATAATAAATTCTCATTATCACAACAGATCTCATTATGGTGAGGAGTTTGCGTCGACAATGCGTTCAGAGTTCGGATTGAAGTAATTATCTGTGGTCAAACCGTTTGCGTCTCACGATATTTCGTAGCACTGCGTTTGTGACATTTTAATATCTAATAATATGTTATTTAATGATATTTATAAAGTTCATCGTGTAAAAAAAGTGAGATCCCGTACAAAAAAAACATATCTCTGTTTTATTATCTGTTATAAAGAAATAAGATGCTTGGGAATTGAGGCCAATATTTATCACCATCGCAGCCCATAACTGTTCCACAGCTGGGCTCGGGTCTTTTCTCATAATGTGAGTTAGGCGAAAAGGCAAATCTTAACATTTTCCAAAATTATAATGCATTAATTTAATTGTATCTTTGTTAAATATGAGACATATTTAATTCGTCTCCGTATCCTTAAAAATGGAACCAATCTGGCCTCGGTCATCTCTAGTGGGTTAATAAAGCCGGACCGCCTCAATGTGACGTCCATCGTAGGAACCGGGAACATAAACAAAGCCTATAGAATATATCCCTTTGATTGTGATATTAAAATAAAAATTTGAAGGCAATGCCATCGCCATTATGTCAATTAAAACTATAACAATGGCGGTAGTTACGTCACTGAGACGCTGATACGCGTGCATCGAGTAATTACCGCGCAAGATCAAGGTAGCCGTGTGGCGCAATTTAATAGCTTAGCGGTTCACTTTGTACCAAGTTTGTTGAGTGGCATAGATTAAAGATCTTGATGATATCACAAACAACCAAAAAGGTGATATTTATTATCTTATATTGTGTCTTTTTATTTCTCAGTCACTAAACACCAGTAATTAAAATTCTCAAAAATAATTCTCGATCGGCCACGCGGTTTTACTTATTTTCATGCTCAGTGGTTATCGCTTCTCATCAGGTCGTCAGCTAAATTATCGACTAGATGCATAAAAAACATTGTGACGGTTTAACATCAGACAAAGTAAAAGACTGGTTATATCCATACAATTAAAAAAATCATGTGACTGTCAACAATATAGAAGAAATAGTAAAAATACAAGAGTATACCAGTGTTTATGTCCATGAAATTTTTACAAGTAGTTAGCTTAATAGTTTAAAGATCGGTCTCTCATACGAGACTCCTGGACATACAATTTTTCAAATCATATGCGTAATAGAAATTAATTATAACTTGCTTCGGTAAAGGAAAACATTTAAAAATCTCCATACACGACAGTTTCCCATATTGTTCTTGAAGGTATGTGAAAACTGCCAATTCACATTTGAACTGCTTGAACTGTAGCCTTAACCCAGCTTATTACGAGAAAATACCTGTGTCTAGTCATGAAATAATTATGGGATATAATGATGTACAAAATGATCAGTGCAGAGACTTTAAATAATTCAAATCGCTAATCGCTTCAACGTGCACCACGCGCAAATTGCCCCGCGCCGTGTGAACTGGAGCGCGATCTTTTTCACTTTTATTAGGTTTTATAACAATAATGTTGCATGGACGTTACGCGAAGTATTCAGCACACGTTACGGTGTATGAGTTTAACCTTGACAGCTACCGGGGTGAACTTAACGTACTAGGGTGTTAACAGTTTTATATAATTAACATCGTAGTATTGAACTAAAACATATTTTATTTTATATTAAAACACAATACACACAGTTGTTAGTATTTTTTTTATTTCAGCAATTCGTTCGTTTACGTTTGTTGTGTTAATATTCGACGACAATCCCACCTGATGGTAAGCGGTGATGAAGTCTAAGATGTTGAAAGCACTAACTTATAAAAGCCTATTCACTCTCCTCTTGGAGACTCTCACATCGTAAGTAGGTAGTAACACCGACGCGGGCAAGTTATTCCAGTC
>DWPT01000533.1:0-23446 GCA_018251895.1 Agathymus mariae mariae
CAAATGCAGACTGACCGAATATTACAAATAAACGACCAAGAAAAAACGAATATTTTATTATTGATGCACCAGATGTTTTATGTTTTATGAGCGTGTCATTATACCGGTAATCCTTTAAAAAAAGAATATTACTCGTTGTTCACCTATCACAGATGTGCAGTAACTTTATTGTGGGTGCCTAATACTTTTGGCCAAGGCTGTATACCTACAAAAGTTTAAAATCAATAACGTTTTATGAAACTTAAGATTCAACTATTATTACTTATGACTAGTTATTCTTAGGATTGCCCTTATCATCATCAGCAAGACTATAAATAAAAACTTTATGGCCTGTCAATAATTGTCGAAAATTACATAACAGAGCAAAATGGCAATTTGCGAAGAACTTGATAATTGCCAAGTAGTTTTGGTTAGCTAAATATGACGTAATAAATAACTACTATTAAAAATATGGAACGTAAATTCATTTAACCAGATATTTCACAGCGTAGTTATCGTTGAAGTCATATGTGGAAACGCTGAAATAATGCTTTATTTGAAATATTTAGTTTTGATGACGGCTATTAAGAATTATCGTGTAGAAATGACCTTTATTTGATACTAATTGTTTTCACTTATTACTTAATGCCGCCAACGTGTACAAATAATAAAAACACTTACGAATTATTACACTATAGTAAAAGTTCTCAATATTGTAGTAACTGTCTTTTGATTCGTGTAAGGGACTTTTCAATATGGCCGCGCAATACAATACAACTAAAAGAAGAACGCAAGCGGTGATGTACAAGCCATAGTACATTCGTTTCCATCCATGAATGGTGAAATTCTGTCTCACTCGCACTTGAACGATGAAACGAGACAAAGAAACAGCTTTTAGAAACAAAAACTTAGAAATACAAAGAAAGCGCACCGGGAATTTTACGTTTCGGAGTTTTTATGCTCTAGGATGGCCACGATTAATGGAGTAATTTGTAACGAGCCTTGAGAAAATTTGAATATTATGGTTTTTAATTGTTGACAAAAATCTCGCTGTACAATTTGAATAACACTATGTAGTAAGAATCATGTTTTTGTGATGCCAATGGTTTTTTCAACGAATCGAATGAGCATGACCATGTGGTTGAAGAGTACCTTGATAAGAACCATTGTAGATCGATGAGGTATTGAATTAGCAACTGGATACACGTAACAAATTCAGTCCAAACGGTTCCAATGGGAATAATATCGCGTTGACATTGACGAGTCGAGTTTAAATGAAAGTGAACAACCGATATTCAAAGCAGCAATAAGATGAAACTGATGCAAGCTAGACATATTTCAGATTAACTATCTTAAAAGTATCTTTTATCAATCTAGCTCAAACAAAGATATTCAAATATGGTTTTATTTTTTCTGTATGCTCGACATAAATACTTTAAATTCGTTTCCAGTAAATTGTTGTATTTTTCCCGTGATATTGTATCTGTTGAGAAACAATAAAAATCTTAAACATCAACAATATGTTATAAGAGGGAAGCAGTTTTACATCAATTTCTTTGTTTACGCAATACGATTTTCATGCATCGAAACAACTAGTTTCAGTGATTTAGATATGCACGTTGCATAGGTATTATTATGTACTTCTAATGCAAATCATTATTGGTATTCAGTTATTACATTTCGTTCCGTGCCATACCGTGCCAATTCTACGGGCTCACTATTTATAAGCAATTAAAATTCTGACGTCATCTGTTCTATTTGCCCATGTAAATAATTTCGATGTGAAAAATGTCCACCAATTTTAAATTTGAGAAAAATGTCATTTTTGGCGTTGTCAATAGACTGTTTAAACAGACCATTAACATTGAATAGTCTGTAATCTTTAATGTATTTTCAGTGTGAGCTCCTGGGACTATATTAAACATAATTATTTAAAATCATTTATGTATTACATGTTTTCATCATGTTTGGTTCACTTGGTTTTACATTAGCGTACGCCTTATCTGAGTTCGGAGAAGCTGTAAGGATTAAAATATTACATTTTATGGGACCGACTTTTATTACTGTTTGAGTAGAACATTCCGTAGCGATACGCACCGTTTAATAATAAAGTTATAAGTAGCTGCATAGAGATTTTTATTGATGTTACAATTCTGATTTGAATGTATATTACAGTTTTTTTTTACTACAATAAACAACTTTTGATTCTGATTTAATAAAATGAAATGAAGTAATAATAAAGTTCGATTTTTCAGCTAACTGAAGGTTAATTTAGTGGTTCAAAAAGTTGATATTATTAAGGGCACTTATTAAAAACGTGCCTTTTCTTCTTTACTATTAAAAGCACTTACTAATAACATTCCTTTTCCCTTTGGACTAGAGTTTAATATATAGTTAAGAAGTGCGTTTTGTAACTGTGAGTAAGAAGAAAAATCTCCTTGGGAGTTTGTTGCCGCTTCATCTCCCAGTATCACCCACGATAGAGATTCGTTGAAGGGAAAGCCTAGTTTGACGTCCAAAAAGTGTTTGCAAACACCAATTTCGAACAAACATTATTCAGGTAACTCTCGTTATCAACGGTGCATACTGCATTCTATATTTATTGGAGAATTTCCGTGAAGCTCGTGAGTAAAATACGCGACAGTGATTTAATTATACGGATGACTCAGGTAAAAACAAGTGGAAATACCAGTTTTTATTAAAAAGGTTTATAATGGATGTAGGCGATGCACTATTTTATGTTTATTTTATTAAAGGTTTATACATTTTCTATTATATCTGAAACATGTGTGTGTACTAATTTGTAATCGGTTTCGTTTTCTTTTAATATATCGGAGCGCGTATGACGGAGCCCTACCTACCTCCTTTCTTGTTTTTTCTTTACAATTAATATACCGCGGTGAACTACTCGGTCAGTCGTGCACGCACCCGCTACTTAACGAAACGTCCCTTTGTACGCGCTCGCACGCTCAAGTCTAAGGGATTTATTCCATCGCCTTTAATGGATATGGTATTGCGAGTTTCCATAATTACTCATAATGATTAATATATTTCAAGAACCCTAATGTTGGTTGGTTTTTCTTCGCAAAAGATGCTTTAGTTATATGAATATCTGACTGTACTTTCGGCCTTAATAAAATAATTTGTTATTATATTTACAAATAAATCAGATATTCTACGATATAAATATATTTCTAACCGATGGAGTGTAAGTTAGATTCTTACTTCCTTTCAATTAATGGTTTGCGACATATTCGTGAATGAACTTGATTTTGCTAGTAAATTAAATTTTATTAAATAATTTATTTGTTTGATTCATATAATAAATTAAAATAAAAGTACTCTGAATAACATTAATTGAGTTACGATTAAGGGTTTACAAATATTAGATTACATTGAGATATAATATTAATTTTAACAGTGGAATATTGTGGGTGTAATATTTGTACTTTTAAATGTCGTTTATATATAGGATTTAATTATCTATTTCCTTAAGTAAGTATAAATACAATTGGCCTATATAAAATTACATTTACTTAACATGAATATTTCTATACTACCTAGCTTTGATTATGATCAAATATTATTAATCTGCGATTTTGATTTGTAACTAGACAATTTAGAACAAAAATTCTATCTTATAATAAAAGTTAAAAGCTAGTATTTATTTGAGTTCTCATCTCTTGTAGTGCTGACAAGGTAAGTTCACTTTATTCCTATTACGCACATCAGACCTCGCGTATGACTGCAATATTTGTTCCAACGCTGTCATGTTAAGAAAACCATTTATGCGTGGTACATAGTAACCGATTACATATATGGATGGATATCTTTTATGGATTTGCTAGTTACTACGGAGGATTTACTTCCCTCATAGTAAGATATTGCATACAGTAAAAATCTTAATAGATAAAAGATTTTTTGTTCATATCAGTAGCTATTTCTGTGGAGATTTTCGTAGTGGGGGTCATTAGGTTTCCGACTCAATGTTTAAGATAGTAGGCATAAATACATGTAATTTTATACCATTATCGGGATGTTGTTTTAAGCTACACCCAGAATTATCTTAATTGAAAGCTAATAAAGGCGTTCAGGATCTTGAAACGATTATTCCCATGAGCTCGTATGGTGAATCGAAACCGCCCACTTCCGCAAAACATAAGCAAAACTATTCGGAGCAATCGTACACAATAAAGGCTTGCCGTCTTGCGTGCATTCTGCAAAACGTCTGGAATGTTCTCTGTTCTCGGAACACCGACGGCAGTACGTTTCTGACCGGAGGTTGCATTTACCATCATTAAGTTTTTCTTGCTCCACCATATAACAAGATTGGTGTTTTATTAATCACGCAATACAGCACGCTCAAATACGTCTACACTACCCGTATAATGAGAATATCCGACTCTAAATCCTTTTTATAATCGTCTTCTTTGCTCTTTATTCATTTATTTTACCCTATGCGGTACATACTTGTTTTTAAAGTTTTATATAGTTTCTATATTAACTATAACACAATCTTATTATTATATATTTCCTTATCATAAATTAAAGTAAACAAAATATGTATTTCAATATTTATCTAAAAGAAATCAATGGTAAGTGAAGGCCGCTTTTTGTGTCCATAATTCCAAAAAGTTTATTTCGCTGGCACAACGTAGTGTTCATGATATATGTTGTTTTATGTTTCATAACTTACTAGTATTGTATCCAAACATTGCAATCTATCTATAATTTTGATGTAAGAAAATACTACTACATATGAAGATAGTACGTTTTTTACTTGGATACTTACTTTTAGATTGAAACATAATTATGATAATAAAAATCATTGAAAAACCCTAACACTTAAATGTAACACACAAATATATCATTACATAACCAAAATCTATCACTAATTTGCGATATATATATATATATATAACAAAATATAATAAAAAATAATAATAATATTTCTTACTAGGTGAAGTTAGATAGGCTTAATAATGCCATGTTTGGACAGTACATGAGTCAGATTAACCAAAAATGTTCAATCCATCACAGTCAGCACTGTAGTCTGTGGAAATTGAGAACAGTAAAATAATGAGAACATTATTAGTAGTGACTCACCGTCAGTCTCAATGAGGTAGCCGAATCATCATGTCAACTAAATTCTGTAATCCTTTCTTTTCACAACAACTCACTTTTTTACATTAACCCCGGTCGCGAACAGGGTGTTGGTTCGATGATTCGTAAGATAAGCCCCAACAACGCGAATGGTTTGCCATGACAACTGTACGACCTATTATTCGACATATGCTATCCATACCTAACGAACGTAATCTTTAAAATTATTCAACAGCGAACATTTAATAATTGATAAAACATATGCCAAACAAAAATACAGA
The DNA here is from genome assembly GCA_018251895.1 of Agathymus mariae mariae. NCBI lineage: Eukaryota > Metazoa > Arthropoda > Insecta > Lepidoptera > Hesperiidae > Agathymus > Agathymus mariae. The sequence goes on from DWPT01000533.1 coordinate 5,364, forward strand.
TTATGAGTTTACATTATTGATTGTACGATTATCTTTAAATTTCCGAACGCATATTTTTGAACGCCTTTTTTATTTATCCGCGTATGTTTTATTTGTCATGTAAGTTGTCCGTTTGAAATTTAATTTTGTTTCCTGAAATTTAATTTTATGTTTTATACCTTGCTGAAATGTTGGCGGAAGCACCGCATCTTATACTTAAGAATCTGTCTCATATGTGTCGTTGGTGGAAAATTATGGCAGGACAGTGAACGGGACAATCAAAGGTGATGCAAAAAAATACATTGACATGTAGATTGAAGAGAATTGTGGCTGTTATTCCGCTTAATCCGTGCAAGTAGGAGAAATAAGGGCATTATGCGTTTAAAATACACAAATAATTTAATTATATATACTTTACAAGCGACCAAATGCGGCAATTACCAAGAAAATTACACTATTGAAAGTCCGTTGCTGTATTCTATAACGTCATTACGTGTTTATCGAGGCAGAACCAGGTAAAAATAAGTAAGTAAAAACAACTGAACAATGCCAAAGTTAATCTGTATTAAATAAAGAATGGTAATCATTTTAATCTTTATGGATGCATACTTGCTATTTCTGATCATAGAAGACACAAAAATCATTATTTCTATGTAAACATTGTTAAATCTGATATTACAAAGAACTAAAACAATAACAAAATATAATATATTTATTATTTATAGATATTTGAGAATGTACCGCTACAGTAAACTAAACGCAGTCGCTGCCGGTTTAATGTAAAACTGTTTTTCTTGAACAATAGGAATTGCGCGCGATAAAATATACAATGGAACTGAAGTCCAAGATTGTGACAAAGTTCGGTTGTTTAGTATGATGAAGACGAACCATATAGGGTTTTCGGAGCTAGTCTCGACCTAGATGATTGCTCTAATACTTGCTTATTTACGATGACAAAATAATGTAACACCGTAGGTTACCTGATAATAAACAGTTAGCCTATATTTACAACAATGACTAGTATTTAATCAAATTGATCCACTGTAATACAAATGGAACAATTAAATTAGAAACGGTCCTTTCTATGATATATTTTGTATCTAGAAACTATCATTAATTAACTTTCAATTGCAATATAACGGTAGTTTGTCTGCCGCATAGCAGAGCATACAGGAACGAACTGCTGTTCTTGATGTCCAGTCATCGGGCCATTTCAATTGTGCTGATTGATCGTTATCATCGACAAATGGTCTGGGCTAGTTGCCCGTCAACTATCTGATGTCACCTTCCTTTTGGACTTCGAATTAATAGAGTTCAATTAAGTCAATTGCAGTCTGCTATTTCATCCTCCTGTTTGCTTATTTTATCTAAGCATAACATATTAGCAGTCTTAAATGTTGTAGAAATAATAGGTTGATTGTGTGGGAGATATCTTAATATTAAATACGATGTTTAGGACTTTAATAATGCTTTATCATACAGAATTATCAGTATCGAAATACTTTCTATTATGCTCTGGATGTTTTCTCGATTTATCTACCTAAATGATAACAAACGTCTAATGATAAGAACTAAAAGGTAAAAAGTTTTTGAATTGATTGCTAATGTCATCTCAAGTACAGGTCACGCACAAGGGCGCTTAATATATATAATATCTACGATAGGTAATGAAATAAATATGAGTAATAGTCGACTTGACATTAAGGACCAAATTTATAAGATTAATAATAATCAGTTTAACGAAATTATTTAATTTGTAATTCATTAATTAATTATATAAAAGAACTGAAAACAGTCATTTTAAAGATAGATCTAAGGGTAATGTTCTAGATAAAAGTTTTTGTAACAGTGACAATTCTTTCATCAGAAAGCTTACCGCCAAGATAAATGTAACTTTTAAAATATCTAGCGGTTGTTTTTGTTATTTGATTGATACTCATTATTAAGAAACTGGCAATATTACGTAAGTACTGAGAGACTCGAGACTGATAGAGATACCAAATATAGGTATCTATTGTTTAACTGAAGATACTCGTACATGTACTTTATATATATACATACATGTACACACACACATATTGTAGGTATAGTGACAAAGATAAAAGGTGAACAATACTGATAAGATAAATAAGAACAGCAGATAAAGTATTCAGATATTGAAGAACGACTGTCTATTGTCATTGTCACCTGTTGTAAAATATTACAGATTCTTACAATTGGCATTGGTATCGCTTTTACTTGTGTGCACTTTTGTTTTTATACATAAACATAACACACATACATATGCGTGTTTCGAAATAACCGCTGCAGTAATGAAGAGGTAGTTTTTCATTTAGGTTGCTATGGCCCATAACCTTATATATTTAGATATATTTATGTACGTAGATACGTAGCTCTTGACGCTAATTGCCACAATCTTTATCTAACTGCGCCAAAGGATGGACAAATAGAAAGTGAAATCTATATTTGAAATGCTTCTTTAAAAATGTTTTAGTGACAAAAGACAGGGCATTTTAAAAATCTAAGGCAAATAAATCAGTGCGTAATGTAAAGAAGGTATATCGTGTCAGTTAACCGTTTACTATAATAGTAAGTAGCAAGATAAGTCAGTCAATTAAACCTCGACGTGAATTACTCAAGTTGTCAATAATATGCGTCAGCGCAAGAAATGGAGACGAAATAACGTCCCACACAAAGAAACCAGCACAATAAAGTTCGAAGACATGTAGCGCAGCAAGGAAAACACTACAGTTCACGAACAAAGAACACAAAACACGAAATCACTGACCACAAAACAGAATTTTTAACGTAACTGACACGTAATCTACTAATTTTATCACTTCAATGATTCGAGTACCTTAGGGTGCGCAGGCGGCGAAGGCAGCGCCGCTCGCCTCGCCTCGTTCGAGAGCCTGCTACTCCTATATACACACACCGCCCTCGGTAAATTCTTTGCATAAATAAGCGAGAAAGCTCCTCTACTCTACTATAAACTACGTTTTAGCACTCACTGCCGGGTATCTTCTTGCACTGCTTCCAAAAAAAACTTATAAATGTAACTTCCTTACCTTACACTGCGCAGTATTGATGTTCTAACGCGATCGAAGTATGGAAAACGAGCGAAAAGTAGACACAGTCACGTTCGTACGGATACGTAGAGAGTAATGGCGCCGGTTTATTCGTTTCAACTTCCAACAGAGTCGAGCTACACAGACTACCTTGTTTGCTCGGTGACGCGAAGTCCAAGTTTTCTATCTTTGTCTGTTGCACGTAGCATGTATTGGCCAGAGCGAGATGTCTCTATACGCTCAATCTCACTTTTGATACCTGTAGTGCAGCAACCTACATCAGCGGTGCGTTCAACAATGTCATGTCTGGTTTACTTGTCGTTTCGAAAATGATGCAAAATATTTACATTTTGACTAGTTCAAATAGGTGATTCGTGTTGAATTCCTTGTGGCCTAAATCACGTTCAAGTCAATGTACCTTTCTTGTATACGTGACGGTTATGCTAACAAAGAAATAGGAGTGTGGGATTAAATAGCTGCTTCCAACACAATACTTAAAAAGGAAAATTGTCTTTTAATTTATATAAATATATGTAATTCTTCTATCAGTATAGAACTTTTTTATATTTTCTTAAGTAATTCTTATAACCGATATTTCACTTTACAAACTTCGTAAAACTTATTTTCTCTCTTTCTTGTCTACCAAATACAGTTAAAAATATTTAAATTAATAATGAATGATATCAACAAATCCGTTAGTTTAAATATCATGTTTTATAGTTGAATTTCGGCGAAAATAGTTTTCAAATTTAATAAAATTGAAAGTCATTTGCAGCGACATCTAGTAATAATGTGACTTAACTACTGACACCGTTGAATACAATCAGAATGAGAACTAAAACAAGACTTATTTTGTGCACAAAAAGTTCTAAAAACTCTCAATAGAGGGCGCCCAAGAAATAAACGTAAACATTTAGAACACGCAGATAATTTTTAGGTTCATATAATTGATAACACTTTGAGATTTATAAAATTGCAAGCAAATGCCCTCGCTTCGCTTCGGAAAAACTACCTTACACTTAAAAATAGCATGTGTATTGTTCTGAGTTTTTCTCGTTCTGTGAATTGAAATAAATTTCTATTGCGTTGGCTCTATTGCGTTAATAAAGGCCGCTTATAATATTTTTTCTCATATATTGTTCATGTACGGAAAGCGATCAGCTAGCATTATCATTTCTATCCTGAGCAGGTATTATGTTTCTGTACTAATATCGAATGCAAGATAAATTATGAATACAAGACATGATTCTGTAGTCTGCTTTTTGTAGTTGCTATTAATAATACAGGATCAATAAAATTTTCTAAAGCATAACATTTCCTAGCTCATTGATAAATTCATGATACTGGTAAAGTTCAGACTTGAATTTAACAGCAAAATTTAAATTATTTTTAACATACGCCGCAATTACCAACATACTAAACGGAGTTATTTTAGAGTCTCATACAAGGTGGGTGTGTACTTACGTGTAATTAGTATGTAATGAATATGTCCTTAAAGTTCTTATTTCAGTCATATGTAGGTTTCTGTTGATCTAAATGACGTCTTTATTCCAAGAAATCCAATTATCTAGGCAGAAATTAGATGCTTTAAACGTCCAGTGTTAAATGATCAAAATTAAAGTCGAAACACAATTTTATGGAGACGATATGATTCTTTATAGTGCTATCTCATCACTGCGCCGGGTACGATGGCAATATTGTAGAGAGATCCATGATCTGTGGTATTTTAATTATCTTTTTAGTTGTATTAAATTTACACACCACCATGAATTATCGGTACCACCAATTGCTTTTGGCTACATGAATATTTAGTTTTAATGCTAAATTGTAATTACCATTCCTTGGCCCAATCGGCACTTTGTGTTTTACTTAAAACGGTTAATGCACGCGAAAAGAAATGAACGAGTGTTTAAATGGATTACAGACTGTCCCAGCAGCAAAAGTCATCTGTTGTCGGCTTATCTTATTATACAGGTGGTAATATTTTCAAAAGTGCATTTCGACGTACTTTAGTAACGTAGCTCGAGTTCTACTGAGGAGGCACCGAAACTTAATTCTGTCGCGAAACAATTATTGCTGATTTACCAAAACTTTATATACAAGGAATTATTCATTAAAGTTAGCAGGGCGTATGTTCGGAAAAAGATACACTAAAATAAGACTTTTATAAAATAGGACGATTAGGGCAATTTCTAATATTGAAAATTAAGAAATGGCAGTACTTACCGATTCAGTGTTACCACAGAGGTCCTTTTTATAATATTAAATTTGTTTATTATTGTTGACAGCCCATTGTTGCCTTTTCTTTTGTGTTTTTCGGTATTTATTTTAATTTTGGACTACAATAAATATGTTTTGAAATTTACGTTTTATATTAAAAGTCATATTCCGTATAAAATTTAACGTAAAATTGAATACAAGACTTGAATTCATTGAATGAAGTTCATCAACTAAGTGATTTAAAACGAAGAAGCTGAATTTAAAATATATTGAAGCGGTGCGAATGCGAACTGGCGTAAATGAAACTAATATACCAGTCCATTTCACTGTTAATGAGACTTCTTTCACTAACAATTTTCTAGCGGCCCCGTCAGATGATAATGGAAAACATACATTACATACCTTATTAGGACACTCCGTATATGCGCATGTGCAGTCACCTGAGTTGAACGGAATCTCTTTGAACTGCCGACGTCCAATCATTTGGCCATCCTACCGAGGTAATAATTCATCTATCTGAATGATGCTTAATGCTTGTGAAAGTCAAAATCGATCAATGTATGATCAAAGAGTTAAAGAATAGTTAGGTGTGAGAGTTTTACCGATGTCTCATTCGTGCACATTCGAACAATCCGTTAGTTGATTACTTGTTATCGGAAGATGATTAATTTGAAGCGAAAATATATTATAGAGCGCTGTTGTCGGTGACGACCGAAAGTTCTTGTTTATCTTACTAATGAGATTATAAAACTTACGCACGCGAATAACTAAAAAAAATCTCGCTCTAAAGCATTAAATGTTCTGGGAATTGACGATAGTAAAATTTTATAGCAGATGTTACATGTGGCTATGTGAAACCATGCATACATTGTGTGAATGGAAAATTCACCAGTCACAGATGATGAATGAAATACGAATCAAATGACTCTGAGTACCATGGCTATATATATTTTAGATATTGCGTGCATGTGAAAGCTATTATGCTTGAAGGTCTATATCCTTTTAGGTGTATTCGAATATTATATCAGATTACGACTATTTAGTTTTTGCTTTTAAAAATATTCAAAAGAAATGAAACATAGAGTAGACTTTTTTATCTATTCTACCAACATTTTTCTGTATGTGAAATTTGAAAGATAACATAGAAATATTTTTTTGTCTCAGATGTCTGTGCCTGGCTCTGATCGACCTTTGTTAAGTTATTCCTTGTAAGGCATATTTGTATTTTCATTGTAGTTAAGCTTCTTATATAATACCAACACATATAATACACAATTCTTATATAATACACTTAAAAGTATAAAATTGTCACAGTTCAATTTTTGTGAATTATTCTGCATAAACATTTTCTTCGTATATTATGCCATCTACTTATCTATAATACAAGTTATTGACTGTTGAGTTACATTCAGATTAGTAGTTTCTGTGTGATGCGTGCGTAAATCTATAAACCAATATAAAAATAATCTTTTTGTTCCCCACATTTGGGGTTGTAAGGGACTCGATCTGCCCTTGAGTCCAAGCCAATGTCTCCTGCGCGTGGTGCACTCTACTAAACAACAGACGAGGATACCCTCGTTGTGTAACGATAACGAACGGTCCCTTTTGTTAGAGGTCGTTGGGCTCTGTAACACCAAATTTGATACAGATGCCACTTGCGTGGTGGTAGGGTATTATGCCTGGCTAGCTACTATCCTCCATCTAAAAGTGATTGGGAAATATTTAATACGTGTTTCGGTCGCAGCGCCGGAAAGCCGGAACTATTGCAGGTTTTCTGGTTCGTCTTCGATCGGCAACGCAAGACGTGATGTCTTGGTGTTCCTGATGTTCATAGGCGACGGTGATCAATTATCATTAGGTGGCTCTTCTGCTTGTTTGTCAACTAGTTACATAAAAATTAATAAATAGCTACGCAAATGTGTGTTAAATTGAAAAAAAAAAAAAAACTCACTAGAATCTTGTGTACAATTTTATTGTTATAGATTTTTTTATATATTACGCTTTTAGAACTTTCTAGTTAATTACTCAGTTAAATCACCATTATACAACAGTTTTGTTCGTGTATTCAAAGCTCTGGAAGCTTCTGTCGACAAATTTAAATAAAGGTACGAAACGATCGCTATCTAGCTTTCCACTCGTTACTCCAACACCCAGGAAGACGTGGACAAGCGAGAATCAATTTCTTATCGTTTATCTTATCTATCGTTTATGTGACTCCCTTGTTACAAGTTCGTATTTACAGGTTATAAAAATTTCGTGTTTTGACAGATCAGGATGGGTGGTCTACCTACTACTACCTGGTCGGTCCGTGTTTTTGAGACTACATTAATTTTTATCAATTTTATAGTTTAAGAAGAGATAAATGTTGTATATTGTATTTTCATAATAATTTCCTGGGGTTCACGGGTTGAACAGGTGTATTCTAGATATAAATTACAATGTTAAGGGATATTCACATACCGTGCATGTACTCAACGTTTGCTTTAAAAAAACTTATATCAAACTCGGAAAGCCTTTAAACGGGCAAGAATTCGTTCTAAAATAGAAATTTTTGAAAATTATGTGATTTATTTATAGAACTTAAAAACAAAAGCATTAAAAAGCAAGCCTCGTTTTAAGATAATCCTTTCAAACAGCTCGGACGGGTTCGTAGTTTACACGGCATACAATCTACACGAGCACGGTGTTATGAACCGTTATTTGCAAAACAATTCGGCTAATTGCACTGTTTCTTCAACCAAAGATTAGCTTATACTGAAATATTTTACTACTAGTATGTACCGTAATGGATTTCCAATGTTCATTTAATACAGTACCTAATTGAACTTGACGCTCTAATTGGTAATTCATATCATAAATATCCCATCGGTTATGATTGTACGATTTCGGGATGAGATATTTAATAAATCTTTGTACATTGATTGATAGATAATGTACAAACCGTCTGCAGCTATGTTTGTGAGTCACAGAGTACTTTAACGTGTATGTGAGTCATAGAGAAACAGAGGCTTGATATCTATGACTATGATTACTCTAGAAACATACCAGGATTCGTTATCTAATAGGTATGCAATATGAAAAAACTGATCTGAGAAAATTCTATCAGACACAAGGCCAAATGTAAATACCAATTTTTCTTTCTCATTTTTTCTTTCCTCTTTGGCAATAAAATTTTTATAAGTTAATTTATTAGGTTTCCCACGTTTGGTGAAAAACAATTTCAACGGGCACTTACGTGATTTTCTCCGAATTTGCTTAATGAAAATGTCGAAATTTATATGTGTTTGTTAACCCAATCATTGATTGACAGAAATATATCGCTAATAAATGAAATATATTTGCGGGGGTTTACTTTAGGGATCCATTTATGAGTTAACTTTAGAATTATAGAAGAATTATGAAATGTAGACATAAATCGAAAATTGACTGATCTGCCCAAAAAATTGTCTCAAGTAAAGAAATCCACGACATTGATTTACAAAACAATGGAAGAACAGAAAATGGAAAATTCTTCTGGATTAATTTTGAGTACGTACCCGGGAAAAATGCACACTGGCTTAGGGACTTATCTCTTAAACTGTGAAGAAGCACGAAGTTTGAATAGTTAAGATAGCCGTATCAAATTGACCACTATACTTTTACCAACGCGCACTTAAACTTGTGACTATGATTGAGCAACTATCGAATCGTATACATAAGTTAAACAGAATACTCTGATTATTTCGTGAGTGTAGTGGGCGTTGATCTTTATCAATACACATTGCCTGTTATTTTTCATTTGATTCCGTGATGGCATTCGACAAATACAAAATTTCTTCAAATACGAGACCAGTTCAAACATTGGTTTAAAGTAATGGGATAAATAATTATCTTCCGATGGACCATAACTAACGTCTTTTATTCGTTTGTCCCTTATTTCCCTGTCAACTTTATTTACAAAACATTACCCACGGCAATGTGTTAAGATTGCCTGTCATGTTTCCAAGCCGTTTGTAACCCTCAGGGCTATGAAAGTTCTCTGTCAGTTACATTTCAGTGAAACTCACGCTTTAGAAATATAGTATATGTAGATTTAATATAATTTGTCTGTTCTTTAGCTTTTTCAGATGATTTTTTTTACCCAAAACAGGAATTTTTTTGTAACGAGAACTTTTAGCGCGATTTAAAAAAATAAATAACATTCAAGGTCATAAAAATTTCTTTTTGATGGAACAGATTATTGTATATATTATGTATGTTTCGAAATAAGTTGTTTCTATAATTTGTATGCAAATATTATAGCCATAATATATTTATATATTCTTCATATTATATTATTGTCGAGAATTACAATATTTTATTTTTATTTAAATTGTGATTTTATTTCCCAATGTAATTTTTAAGTCTTCCAAAAATGATACGGTGGAAATATAAAAAATATTGACGTTTGCAGAACACGCTCGAGATTTTTATAATTTACATTTATATAACACGACAATTCGGGTTATAATTCAGTTTCCGAACGCAGAGAACTGGTGCCGTCTGCAGGTTATGTGTGGAAAGCCAAAGGTTACGATGGTTATCGATACACTCGTGCGAAGCTATTAGTTCCTGTGTTAAGTGTTCGTTTAAATCCAATTGGTCCCAACTTTCACTGGCGATTGTCGAATAAGAATAATGATGTGGTTGATGTTTACAATAGATTGTTATGATACCACTGGATTGGTAAGTTGAATTTTATTGTATCACACTAGTTCGTGAACATGCAGTTTTATACAAAGTCTTGATTGTTAGAGGCTAAACGCGGGACACAGAAGAGGATGTATAAAATTCTCGCGCGATATTAAGCAATACCAGATGGTTTACATATACATCTGTAAATATATTTGTAAGTAAGTAAAATGCATTTTAACCGATTTCAACAAAGGAGGAGGTTCTCAATTTGTTTGTATTTTTTTTAGCTCAGAACTTCGTCATTTATTAACCAATTTTAAAAATTCCTTTTTTTCCGTTCGACGTATTTAAACTCAAGTTAAAATACCAACCCCTAAGAATAAAAAATTGGATATGAAACGAAGACATTCACTTTCTTCAAAAAGGGTTTATTTTTTGTTAAAATATTTACTTGATAAAATCATTTTAATTTTTTTTTTTATTTATTGACATTGTATCGGGCGTTGTAGTTCTTTGTAATAAATGTCTAATAGATGTGTTAATATTATGGTAAACCTTGGTATGTTCTTGGTATCAGAGTATTAATATAACAATCGAAAATATATATTTTTTATATATTTGCCTGTTATAGACGGGAATCGTACATGGGACCTTCGCTCGGCAGGCAAAGTCGCTACAAATGAGAAAAGGAGTGTATATAACATGCTTATATAACGTGCTTTCCAACTTTTTTGATTCCCTTACCCCTTAATAAAACTTTTCCTTTACGAGTTCCTCTGAGAACTCCATACATACTCCTAAAAATGTGTCTCGTTTCTTGGTCTAGCACCTAAGTAAGTTATTATAAGGTTGATTTCAAACTACATATTGAAAATGGTTTTAAGTCATATTTAATTGTATCGAGTTTAATTGTATTGAACATGTGAGTTGTTAACTAAAATGTCAGAAGTTCTTATCCCATCCGAATGCCTCTGACATAATATCGCGATGGATATCTAAAAAACACACTTTGAACCGATGGTTAAATGTAGAGGCAGCACGGAAGTGTACACCGATCCAACTAACTACAACTTGCCATTGGCATAATTCGTCGCACGGTCTGTAAGCGCTTCAGTACATTCAGTTAAAAAAGAGTCTTCAAAGTATTCCATATTCCACTAGGCACTATACTTGTATAATACATATTATACAACTATTCAGATAAAGAAAATTAACTGCAAATGACGTAGTAAAAATAAAAACAAAAGAAGATCGGGCTTCGCTTGGGAATGAGTTGAAATGGAAACATTGGCAGGAATTATTCGGATTTAAGTGCCAGAAACAGTGTGTTAGGTCTTTTGTTCTGTCTTCTGTCATTCAGTCATTCATTCAGCAGTCATTCACATTCAACTGTACTAAATGTTACATTGTCGATCACTTATAATTGTCACTTTGTAACGTATTCAAATTTTGTTTGTAGCATTATGTAGTATTACCAGTATTACCACTGTGTAGTAATTTGTTACATTACATTGTACTGTGTCATAGTATGTTATCAATGAAAAATATATTAACAATCATTGTGGTGTTGATAATAAATAAAATAAATAAATAAACGTTTATACACTCACACCCCCGCACAAGGATCCCTGTGTTCCGAGTGGTATGGACATACACAAATTAGACATTATAAACACCCAAGCCCCGAGAATGAACATGTATCTGTCACAAAAATCTCTGCCCGGCCGGGATTCGAATCCGGGACCAATCGCTCGGCAAGCAGGGTTACTACCAACTGGGCTATGGGGTCGTAAATAAACGAACGACGACAATTGTACTTCTTACTGTTTAAAATATTTTGATGAGGAATTTATCATAAATTTCGTCGTTATTTTTGGTAAATCCCTATAACGATTTATGGCGTTTATTAACAAAATATGCGTATATTAATAAGATTATTAACAAAGTATTAGGACCTCTACACATATTGTAGTCTATTACTATTTGAAACAAAATTCCCAGTAACATTCCTTGATAACATTGTCGGGCATTGCCCGTTTTCGCGTGTAAAAGCAAGACGCATATCTTTGTATTGGAAGTATAATAATACATATGGCGTATGCTGGTGATTATATGGAAACGAAGTGCCCCATTATAAATGTATAACAACGCAGAAAATGATGATGATGATCTAAACATTTCGAAACCGGTTACTTAATAGCTTAAAAACGAATTATATTCCTAATAAAAATCTTCTAATTCATTAATCTTGTTAGAGACTCAATTCTGATAACGCAATCTTTACCTTCGGGTATTACATTGGATCAAAAAAGAAATTTTAATGTGTTCTTAAAATCCAATATGTATAAAATAACCAATGTTTACTAAATATTCAAGCAACGATTGGATAAAATTGGTAGGTCGAAGTCGTTAACTTTCATATAAACTATTATTATAACTATTTTTGAAAACACGTTTGAACGCTTTCTTAAATAGACCGAAAGATTGGATGTTGGAGATCGCATTTAATGCTACAATGTTGAAGATAACAAGTAGCTGTGAGGAATATTGTACAACCAATTACCTAAGAATGAAAGAAAAATATGTTTAATATATAATTTCTAGTTGCAGTGAAATAACTATAATCGAAAGCATCATTATCTTAATATTGTTATGGCTTCAAACCTCAGCCACTATTACGAGTATAACTTGGTTCATGCATATAAAGAGTATGGTCGGGCTGAATATCAGCGCCGTAATGTCCCGGCATTCGTTGAGCCCGATATTTTTTGATTCTTTGCTAAAGCGACAAAAAAAAATTAAGTTTTTAATTTATATGTTTTATTATTAATTTTGATTTCTTTTTTTTATATTATCATTATGTTTCCATTTCTTTTTTTTGTCATTTTATTGCTTTCTTATCCCTCAAAGTCCACGAGCAGTTACATAAAAAGTTTTTTATTTGTTACAAGTAACCCACCCTCGCTTTGTTTCGGAAAACGTGATTTTTACATTCAAAAACAGTAATCGAATCTACATTGTTATTATAATTTAGTTTTTGACATTACCTCATTTAGACGGAGACAGTTTTTTTACCATAAAAGTCTTATGACCATTTGGATTAACATACCTAACGAATGGTAAAACAATTTCTCAAATAAGTGCTGTTTTTCTGCAGATTTTCCTCCGCATACTCACAATCACACAAAACTCTTACTCTCTCTCTTTCCTTTACTAGCAAACTGCCTACTGGTTTACAATAAAGAAAATTTTATGTTTTGTTTGTTATCAGAATATCCGTATGAAATGTCAGTAGCCCATATATAATTGATTTCTCCATCTAAACTTACAATTCATAGCATGTCCCAACAGCCTAGAGTAGCTCAGTAATGCTTGAACCCGCGACCCGAGCCTCGGCTGCCTCACGTGAACTTAACACAATCTTCGCTCATTTCCTGCAATGCAATTCACTTTAAACTAATAACTATAAAATTGTATTGCGTGCAACTTATTGTATTTTTTTTACAAAATGGAATGTCAAACGAGCAGATGTACCTTATGGTAAGTCACTTGCTAATGGACATACGTAACACCAAAAGTATCAGCGGCACGTTGCTAAGAATGAAGTAGTGAAACTATTTGTTAACTGGCTTTTCAACAGTGTATTCAAAACATAAAAATATACCTTTCATTTTAGTAGGAGTGTCGTTGCTAGGTAAGTGAGTGCCTCTTACCATGCACGGATATCGTTGTCATTAAACTTGACAGAAGGAACTTGGTATTTTGTAAGTGCACTTGTGCAAGTAAATTTTTGACTCCAACTACCGTTAGCGCATCTTTACAACATATGACAATTAAGTTCATACTAACTTTCTGACTTGGCCGGTATCAGTTGCTATTATTATTTCTATTTTATTAGTACTATTATTTCCAGATGGCCTTGTCATGACAATATCATTTTATAAAATATTATATCCTTTACTTACATGATGTGATTTAAAACGTACCAATAGTAAATCACGTTTTTCAGCAAACACCGCAAACAGGTAAGGTTGATTTGGAATAAAGGGCAAGCAGAATCACTTTCACTTCACTCATGGATCGTATCTATTGGTAATTGGCTATCTCTCTATTCTCGATAATCTGTTGAAATGAGAAGCTGGAGCCCATAGGAGCCAGAGCAATCCTATTACTGAAGAACATTAGAACACTCAATTTTTAGTAAAAAGGCCATGTTTGCTATTGAAGTCAATCAGTACATGTTAGAACATGTACATGTTAGTTAGTGGGATTTTTGTATTTGCGAAATTAGGTTTTAGAGCTTAATTAAACATTACGAATAAACTTAGATATCGAAGGTCGTATTCAATGAATTATTTTTTTCTTTGATGACATGTGATTGCTTCGTAAATGTTACGCACGCTTCTATCACTGATCTTCACAGCAATCATGATGTAATTAAACACAAGTTTATTTTATATACTTTCTAAAATTTCTGTTTGCTATAAACGAATCTCAAAACGCCGTTCGTCATATATATTCTGTCAGTAAGCTTGTTATGCACTGATCGTGGTTTCTATAGTATTATTGATTATGTTTTGAACACCGCGTCATTTATATAAAATGAAAAATGGTCATTACATTACATATATAATTATTAGTATACAATCCAATACTGAGATATATTTGCAAATCACTGCGAGGCAAGGGTGTCTGACAAGTGTTGTAGTTCAAATATAAGTCCTTCGCATTGGGTTTCGCCTTCTAATCCTTAAAAGAGTAACTTTAAAATTTTAGCTTTTTAAATCTACTCTGGCTTGATACCGAGTTAGTCCACGAGTTATTAACCTTAGCTCAGAAGTTTTAATACAGCTCATAGACTTTCGAAAAAGCTTAAAGATTGTTGTCTAAAAAAAGCTTAAAGATTGTCAAAAGCTTCAGGCGTAAAGAAAAATTAAACTAAAATTTAAGCGTGACGATTGTTGTTTGATAGATAATATTTTTCTATGGTTTTGATTGTATGTCAATATTAATCTTATACTTCATCAAAATTAGCGATTAAAACATTATAAAATATATATATCATAAGCATATATATATGATTATTTATATATAGCAACATTTATATAAAAGTATTTTAGTAACGTTTTTTAATTACTTTATTTTATTTATTGTAGTCTAGACAAAGCATTTCGGTAGCAATGATGAAAATCGAAAGTATCAAAACGTTCGGCGTGACATTAGTCATCGATTTGTCACTTATGTCATTCACATTCATGGTCACCACTAACTACGACAGCCGTAGAAGCTGTTTAGATTCATTTGGTTTGCTTCCTTAAATTGAATGTACAAGTAAATGTACAAAACGAATTAATTGTAAGTGTCCTCTAATCCAGATTTATCCTCGCATGTACATAGAATTACTCATACCCGCTTAGCATGTGTTTGGAAGGAACGAGGACGCTCATAAAATTCTGCAACAGTTAACTCCCGACTTTGCAATTTAACAGTCACACATTGCAGAAACTATTCAAGATGAAGATTGGCAGTCCTTAAGCCATATAAGTACTTACTTGTCAAGAAATAAGATAAGTTATATTCAAAGACGTTAACATTAAGGTTTATAGACATTAAACTCAAACTCTTACACTAATCCTCAGGTACTCGTCTAAATTGGGCATCTAGAACTATATATATATATATATATAAATAAATTTTACCAAATAAGATAAAATTTTCTATCGCTATCCAATAACGTAATTTTATGCATTTCACCTATATTTTCTCACAAGTCAATATTCCTCAAGGCATATTAAATATAATTTAACATGACAAATGTCATTACTCATACTTAGTACTAATTTATTACTAGAAGTAATAAAATTTGGCTGATAGTTTTGTTCGTTATATTCCGTGTATCTTTTTTTTACATACGATAAGGTAATAATTTGACAACCATCCCACCTGATGGTAAGAGGTGATGAAATCTGAGATGTTGAACACACTGAACAATAAATGCGTATCACCTATCTCTGTTAAAACTTAAATGTTTTTAAAGATATTAGAGTTAAAATATCAAATCATAAGTAAATTAATAATTCAGTTCAGTTCATTAATAAATTGTTAAAAAAATACGGTAACCATTAAAGTCCCTTGTTTGGATTTATATTTGGATCTGATTAGCTGGAACATATAAAAAGCGGATATCGGTTCCCATAAAGCCGGACCACCCGAACAGTCAGATTAGAGCTTTTGTCACAGAGAAAAAAGGGCGTTTTAATAATAAACGCAAAACTTTTGTTGATATTAAATTTTTGATAATGTTAGCTGTAGTATCTGGAGTTAGATATTTTACAAATCATCTAAACAAAGATAGCTCATTAGCGTTTCAATTCTGGGCACAGCTAATCGTGATAAGGGATGTGTGGAGCGTACTCTACCATAATGTTCCACTCCAGATTTGTGGTATACATAGACAGAGGCAAGTTGATGTTCTAAGGGATATTAGAGGTTACCTACATCATTAAATAGTTGTATTAAATTTTATTCCTTGTTATGGATACTATGTTACAACTAGTACAAACTTTTTAATAAAGGGAATTTGGGTTGGCCACTATCTCCACCAATCTGCGCTGGACCAATATGGTGAGGCCTAGACGTTCTAGGCTTTCGTAATTGCAAGGATAGACCGGGTCCTTCCTTCTATTGCGACTGGGTTACAACCATGAAAGAACCAATAATAAACAATATATCAATTATTATAAGACAATAACTGGGCATTTTACTGAAGACCTAAAAACGCTAATTACCAGTAACATTACTATATTAGCTTCTGGATATACATATATTACAAAGATGAATTGTTTTGTTTCGGGTTTCAGATTAAAATGGGCTACCAAAGATTAATGGGGATTGAATTAGAAATATCAAAATTATTATTGTGTTGCATCTTCACTACACAGTATATTTTTGAATAACAAATAAGAAAGAATTGATGGTTCATGGGTAAAGTTATTTCTGAGACAGAAAAATTCTTGATAATAGCGGGAGATCTCTTGTAAGCTTCGATATTCAAGATCAGAAGTATCATTACGACACTTTATATTTACTTCGCTTAGAAGCCTATTTATTTTTGTTAGCAAGCAACATCTGACTCTTTTTTGTTGACGTTCATTGGTGATTAACTTTAGAAAACAACTATGCGGTTTGTACAATAATCTGCAAAATACAAAATCCATACTATGGTTATTAATAAGACAATAAATCATTTATTTAAATTGGATCAAGACATGGACTCAAAATTGAACCCTGTGATACACCATTACAGTTCTCAAGTCTAGAAATTCACTGACCTCAATTTTGAAGAGAAGAAATATATCAAAGTGACGTTTAAAAAATTATTTATCTTATCTGATTGTAGTTATTATCTAGTTTTATAGATACGACTTTTACAATAATAAATTTCTTTATCGGACTTTACCGGTACTAAAACGGTCTAATGTATAAAGGATCTGCCATAGAATAGATAAAAATAATGTACATATATTTTTTTACGTAGTAAGGGAACAGAAACAGGATGTTGACTGGAGCACCTTAACAAGTTCTCGATGTAATTAACGATGCATTGTATTCGGTATCGGATTCGATTTTGAGAAAGCATTGCATCACTACAATGAACGCATCGTTCTGAATATCCACTTCGCGGGAAACCGGGGTGTCGAATTACGGGCCGACATTCTTTTTACATCTTTGGAATAGAATTGGTGACTGATCACAATCAGTGATATAGGTGTTGTATTTTTTAGGTCTCCTGATTCTAGAAGGAGAAAAAAATATTGGCATTGTTATAAGTGAACATAATAGAATAATCAGTTAATTAGTAACATTAGCAGTTAATTCGTGATCAGTAAAAAATCTGCAGATCATCGAATTGGCCATAATGTTCTCGAAGGTGAATGAAGTATGGCAATACGCAGTTGGACAGCGTGGCGCACTGAGGACTCACACCTCTCCCGTGGGAGAAGATCCTAGCCCAGCAATGCGGGAATTATGGATTTTAATGATTTATTGTAATCGTAATCGGAACAGAGCTAAAATTTGAAGCAACTTGAACTCGATCAGAAGCTCCTTAAGATAATACTTACCTAAAACATGCAGACGTTAAAGTCTGATACTTAGTAACAC
>DWPT01000534.1:0-23431 GCA_018251895.1 Agathymus mariae mariae
ATGTTCGAAATTCAAATTAATGTTTTTTTTAAATGTATGTAAACAGCCAGTAACAGAATTTATGGCTAGACTAGTTATTTATATTACTATTATTACCATTTACGTCGCGCCAATATAGCATTGTTTAACAAATTCCAACACTTCAACAATTGCAAATACCTAAGATAAGAGCGGGATATTTTTGTAAGATATTGTCATTTTGACGTTTATAAATGTGAAGCTTGAGTCTAAATGGATAATTATTCATATTGAGCATAAAAATATGCAAATTAGTGAGCACTTTCTTTCTATTGGTCATCAGAGAATTGGTATTGATATTATTGGTAAGAGAATAAGACAAATAAAGGTCTTAGCCAGTTTAAAAATAAATAAATACATCCTCAAGTAATAGGCAGTATTACATAAAAAAATATCATTATTAAAAATAAAATTAAATTATAAACAAATTTAATAACATAAAAAGCCTAATCTAAATTATGGTTCATTTAATAAAGTATAAGATCACAGCAAATTTTCATGAAAAAATATCAAAATACGTTTAAAATTATTATTTCAATGTCACTACGAAATTACAATTTTCTTTAGTTTTTACAAGTTGTAGTTTTGTTTTACTACCAATCATCAATTTCAAGATCGCATTCTACTGACAAAATTATTAGGCCTTGGGAATGTTTCCTTTTCGAAGTAAATTGTTTATTGCAATTTAATAAACGTAACATAATTTATAAATGAAGAAACTTCATTGCAATCTGAAATGGCAAATTGTACAACATACGACGAATTATTGTACATATCGAAATAATATCTCTAATAATTAGAATTGAAGTAGACTTCATTGATTTATGAATAGTCAAGGGTAGTTACATCAGGTAATGAAAAAAAAAAAACATTTTTCCGTGTAATATTTATGTGCAATTGCTTTTCCAACTCACTTGGTTTTTATTAACTAATAGGGATAAAGATAGGTCAGAAATGTTGTATATGAATTAGAATCTCTTGATAGTAGTACAAAAGATGGATGCGGTTGTTTCACTGTCTGCCCCAGATGTTACCAAGAGAGACTGATTGTAGACAGATTCTTCTTTGAGGCGTAACTGAAAACAGCAGAACGTTAAAGTAAAAGTTTACAAAATTATAAACTGGTAGAACGAGGAGTCTGATATAAAATTATGTTTACTCTCGATTAACCGGTATTTATAGTGGTAGCCTAATGCTTTGAACATCGGTCTCCTGCTCGGGAGATGCAAATATGAATCCTGCACGTATTTCTAATTTTTTATGAGGTTATTAAAAACGGATTTCACATGCTTCAGTGAAGGAAAACATCTCGAGGAAACATACGTAGGTACTTGAGAGTTCATAATAATGTTCTAAAGGTGTGTGAAGTCTGTTAATGATAAAAGGTATCTACAATATGGGTTGTGACGATGATGATGAACAATGATACTTCAGTGATTAGAACGTCACTCTCCCGCAAATAAAGTTTGGGTTCAAATCCTACAAAAATCATTATCATTGGCTTCGATGAAAAAACATCGCGTAGAAACTTGCATGTTTGTAAGTTCTTCATAATTTTCTCATCGATGTACGTACTCTGCACATTTGCACTTGACTACTGGCGTTGTCGATCGCAATGTCGCAATGTCCGAGGAAACCTGTCCGGAGAACCTCAGTGAGAATCAATCAGTTTATTGATTGGAGATGATAATCATTAATGACCCTTGATAAGATAAATACGAACAGACTGAGTTGTCACAATTTTTTTGTTACGCAATCGGTTTTATTTTGTACATAACGACAGTAACATCCAACAGAATGTGAAAAAAAATTTTGTTAATATGAATAGGACAAATTAATTAATTTCCAAACGCTGAGGAGTTCAAACATCATTGTTCGTATATAATTATATCTGTCTTGGGTAAAAAATAAATTTCTACCGTAGAAAATTTATGATACGTACATGCATCACTTTCATTAAATACCCTAATCGTTTTATAGGACTAACACTTTTGTCCCATCTATGAGATATTTACTAGAATTCATTGAAGTTAAGTCATCATTGTGATAGTTATTATAAATTAGCCTTTTTTAGCACTTTGCGCTCTATATACAAGTACGTATGTACTAGCCAACGAGGATAGGTCAAGCTATCTTTGCGTTCAAGCTACGAGTATATCTTTTCGTTCAAGATGCGACCGTGTGCAGGCCCATCGCCCAGCCGAAACAAACATTGTTTTTGTTGTTAATGCTTATTGTTAATGACAATAAAGTTTTTTTAAACAGCATGTCTATTATGACCTTCTACATGGGCTGATGATGTATTACGAAACTGACTATACTCTAAGAAGTAAATTTTTCGCATAGAGTATTAAAATATATTCTTGTACATACTTTAATCTTTCCCTTCTTCTTCGCAAGTCTCCTCACACTCCTCTATGTCGTTATCCTGATAGTTCTCTAAACAGTACCGAGGTGCATCTTTATGCTCATATGCAGAATCCTGAGAACGAAAATAACTTTTAGTATAGTTAACAATTTGTTTATACACATTTGAAAAATATGTGAAATGTCCTAACGTGTACCTACTAAGAAAATTTATGTGTATTTGGATTTTAAAGTTGCTCTAATCAGGATAAAACACTTTCCAGCAATTAAAGTATATTCAGTTACATACTAACTTGAAAAATAAAACAGAAACGTCTCTCAAACGGAATATTATGTACACATGCATTTGTACATATACTCACATGTTCATCATATTTCCTGACTGGAACGTTGTCTACGAGGTGGTACCGAAACCGGGTATGGTAGCCAGTAAGCTGACCGTCGACGCACGGCCCCTCACACGGAAGCCACTCTTCCCACTCCGTCATCGGACATTCTGCCGTGGACTCCGGGTCCCGGGGCGCCGGAGTCTCTCTACAAATTACTTATTCACTTAAGACGACATTGTAGGCCTCATTGGCAGCGGATATTCGAGGATATGCACCTAAATTTTCCTCGCATACATTATTTATGATATATAAACTTGCTCTCGGATTATAGCTGTGCGACGATATTTCACATACGCAAGTATTCACGTCACGACAAATGTGTCAAAAACTTGAATAGCAGTATCGAAGTTTATAAATTGCTTGCATATTATAAAAGTTCCTGATTAGGACTATTCGAGCACGATTGTTCCTCAAACACAAATATCTAGCCTGGTGGAAGATCCTTCGTTGCTATAGTGGTGACCCGTAATATAATCTTGTGTTTATGATGACCAAATTATGTTTATGCATACGTAATGTATTATTAAGCGTTTCTGTTCTTCTGTTGTAAAAAAGTACAGAAAAGAAAGGTGGAGTCAATGCTATTATCTGGCCGTCAACTTAAGTCGATTAAGATTCAAGACGGTTGCAAAAAATATGAAGTTAAAAATCCAAAAAAGTATGAATGAATATGCAAATGTTAAGTTTTAAAAAACATTTTGGTAATTGTAAAACTAATTATGCCATAGCGAAACTGTTACTAAAAGTTTGATTTATGATATAAATGATAAAACGACTTACTTTAGCGGCGGTGTGGTTGGCTGTGATTCGTGTGACTCATTGTCCTCATTCGTCTCTGTAATCAGTTTCATTAATTTGTTAAACGAATTAACATTTCCTTAATTTATTTATAAATGTCGAAAACCCACAGGTCCAGAATGTTTACTACTAAAAAACTTATCTTGCAGTCTTATGTCACGATCTAGTGAAATGTCAGACATGTCTTATTAAACGTGTTCTTTAACTGCCTATTCTTCATTGGATTTTAGGTAACATTCGACCATATTTTGACACAGCACAGCACAGACTTGGAAGGTTTCTTATCATCGTGAGGACACCTACGTTAGCCTACGTGCCTAAAAGTTATCCATAATATTCCCAACTATGTTTGAAGTGTGTCAATCCACACTTGGCGAAAATGGCCGACTATATGCTTAATTAAATATTTAAAAACTAGTTACTACAAAATTTAGATTTAGGTGTTTGTACGACTTGACATTATTTCCTCAAAATCCAGGTATTTGCTGAATCCCGCATAATAAACAATACCTTGCAAATAAATTATGACCAAGCTCCAAATTTTAGAAACAAAATTTGAACAAATTAAATTTTAAGAATCAATATTTGAACATTTTCCAAACATTTATATTCATCAAGTTCTTCTTTTCCTCGTTCATTTCTGTATCGACTGCTTTATTTACTACAGACGTTTCTTCATCTAACACTTCAGGTTAACGAAACTGTTAACGTATCACAATTCCAAAAGCCAGTTGATCATCGGGATTACCGAAGTTACTGACTTTTACCGTAACTTTTTTTATATACGTGGTAATTACGTGGTACACGTAATATCATTATCTGAAATTGAGTCATAATTCTGACAAATTATATTTTAAAACCACGATACAGGCTTCTGCAGCTAAATTCCATAATTGCACACCAGCCCTAAGCTCCACAAAGTTTTTCTGACAAAAGGGATGAATATTTCAATTATTATAGAGTTTTTTCTTATAGAAGTTCATTCGTCTAATAATTCGTCGAATCGTCTTGAAAGATAACAATCTTTCATTTTAACTTCTCTTGAATTTTAAGAAAATAATATAAAATTGAGGGGAACTCTTCGATTACGCGCGGAAATTCCGTTCAATTACGATCGGAATTAATCCCGTATATTGCATGCAGGATCCTGTTATCTCGGGTATCGATAGCCCGGTCAATACCCCAGTCCAAGGGAATACAATCATTTCCTAAACTTAACTCTTCTCAATGGAAGTTATATAAATATTCCCAGTTGTTTCTCAAATGGGCTCCACCAATTAACAAAACGAAATTATCATATAATTAATACCTTCGCTTGTGACTGGGATGTCGTTGACACAATTCGATGTACTATAAGTACGGATCAGATCAAAGCGAATTCTTGCAAATGGTCTAGTCTGCTCCTTCGGGTTATACTTATTTGAAACTGATGATATCGGCTGGGCGGGCAAAGTTTCCTCATTGGGTGACTGTGAAATAAATATTACAAATGGGTTTCATAATATAAAATTTAATTCCGGATTCGTACATTTTGCCATTTATGGTGAAAAATTATAAGAGGCGCAATACTATAAACATTTTAAAACTATACATAAAACTCTTTGCATGTCGTGTCCCTACAGAAGGTATTTTGTAGTCTGTATACGATGAGTTGGTCAATCATCTGATGGGTACTGCAAGTTTGTTATTAGTTACTCTCGGAGTTTATCACTGCAAAACCTTACAAACATTTTACGGATGATTTTTAAGCACTACTATTCTTGCTCAAAAATTTCTTGCTAACTGTCTAGCCAGGTTGTATGTAAAATGGCGAACGACTTCTAAGAGGATCTGGCGTTACTACCTTGTCAGTTGCTTAGCTGAGCGAATAACAAGCATGAACGTAGTTTGCCACAATCTAGAGGAACTCACTTCTACAACAAACTTTTTTATTGACTGACTGCAGATTCGAATAACAAATCAAGTAATTCTTAAAAAATATGTTTAATATAGCGTGTGTAATACGAGTGAACTTACTTCGAATGTCAAGCCGCTGTCGATTCCTGCGTCCAATGGATACAAATTGAGGGTCAAATTCGTTGCCCATTTGTTAGTTATGATCTCACATAGTTCCATATTAGCTACTCCTAAGAACCAGTCCGGTGATGGTATAATGGCTGTCACCAGTGACACGAAATGGTGCTCGCGACTCGCTCGGAATATTGCCTTGGTCACCATGTTAGGTTTTGGTTCGGTAGTCGCTTTTATTATTGTACGAACCGAGCCACCGAGCTGAATGAAAATTATAAACATTATATTATAAGTACCTAAGTGGTAAAAGAAAACCGTCTTCTTTGTAGGTGGAGTAGAGATCGAAGAAAAGCCCCGCATTACTTACTACATTGTAATATGTTTGTGATATCTATGTTATCTACCAACCTGTTTACGTATCTCCATCTCCAATTCCGTAGTATTCCCCTGTGCTGCTAACATCTTTAAGCCTTGACCGGCTTCTGAGCCTAAGCTGAACAGGCAATAGTTTTTACTATGCGAAGCTCCTACCACGTCACTGAACCGCGCCATGTCTCTTGCCAGATCCGATGTGGGAAACATCAGTGGGTGAGTGTTGTAGGTCCATAGCCGTTCAAAGGTTAACTGATGTAGAGAAATATTTTTAAAAATTGATTTCGAAAGGAAAATCTCCATTAAATACTGACCAAGATAAGAAACGTTATCATAATACGATATGGTCAGATTAATTATTATTATGGCTATATTATGACACACTGTATTGACCAGATTTAGGAATTAGTACTTTTCACTCACCATGTATCTGGCATCTTCGCACACGTTACAGTTATCATTCTCGGTCGGTTGCATGTCTTCAGCTTTCCGTATATCTTCACACACCTGCTTTGACAGTGGTCCTTCGAAGCTGTACCACACGTCTTGCATTACGGCCAACAAAGCGTAAATTGTCACGCATATGTTATCTTTAGGCGGAGCTCTCCAATGGGCCTAGAAGACAATAGACGAGAATACAGCCGGTTACTATGGAGGATTCTTGACATCAGCAGATAGTAAATATTCTGGATTCTCGGATCCCTAAACAATAAAACATTTCAAAATCTTTTTTATTAAGTAGGTCTCCAATGCCAGAAACTTTATTTTATAATACTAGTTCCCAAAGTTTCTATGGATAAAGATAATGCTATTGATGTTGAATAAACCAAACCCTTTAAGTAACCAAAATGTCTAAACACAGCATGCACGCAGCATGGACTCAATACATGTATTTTCCTCAGTTAATGGAAGAAATTACGAGTTTTGAGATGATATATTTAAAACTTTATTTCTAACTCACATTATATATTTAAAACTTTATTTCTAACTCACATTAAGTTAAAAGTTCAGTAACTGTTAAACTCACCGTCACCGAAGTCTTAGGAGTAATGTCTAATTGAATGACGGAATTGTTGCAATTAGGACTTGGTACAGATTCGTATGGAATCGGTAAGATCAGGCCGGGGCTTAGCCTGATTGGCTTCCTAGGGTTCTTTTCGTTTGGAATAGTGTCTCCTCGGGCGGATATTGTGAATGCAATGAACGTCGACTTGTTATCTGTAGCATAGAGCCGAACTGAAAATTGGTTAATACATAATGTTATTTAACATAAATATAATACTCGTAATAATGGACTGTTTGGTCTAGATAAAGACAATCGATCTGATACTAACTTTTTACCAAACACATGGAAACCCATTTTCCCTCTCAGGTTTCTCGCTTTAATTATTGCCGTTAACATCAGATACATTTGGGATGTGAGGAGCTTCACTCTTTCTTGACTTTAAACCAACATTCACTTCTCGTGGTTTACCCATCTGACTAATGAACTGTGTACCACTTTCACTTAATTTCAATGATAATGTTGAATAATGGCCTAGTTGTAGCTATTCTCGTTGTAAATCAGTCGTGTAAAATTTTATCGTGTTGAACTTCGTGTAATTAATAAGTGGATTCACCACTTTCTCTTTCACCGGCAATGCATCGATTACGCTTTTGGTGGTGCGGAAAAGCATGAACGGTGGTAATCATTTACCATTATATACCCCATCAGATCTTTTGCCGAATAAGAACATAAAAATTTGGATTTACGACGACGTTAAAAAATGTATAAATTTATGTTTACCTTTATATTGACGCATCGGTATATACTTATCACCTAAATTCTCTATATCGAGTTTGAACCTATTATCGGGTGGAAGTGGTTCTGTGCGAGAACCCAACGGGCGCAAATCGCAGACGTCATCTACATTGCTCAAAGATAACTTTATGGCCAGAAGTAGAAAAATGGCAGTACTTAGTATAAATCGTGCCATTTTGGATTAATAATATTCGTGACCTTTATTACCTGAAAAAAGTATAAATGCGTCTATACTAACAATACGAGTGCATCTATATAATCTATTAGCGCTTTGATGGCGATAAGCAGACCAGAATAAAAGTGTTTGGGTGGAATAAAGGCCTCCTCCCATAAATCAGGAATACCGGAACGAAGAATCTACTGCAACATGTTTTTCTTGTTCGAATCGATTGGGATTCGAAATTTAGACACACCGAAAGGATTAGTTCGACTCGCCCCGGTGCGTGGCATTCAGTCTAGCTAATCAACAAACGCCTGCTGCTAAACAGCATTATGCAAGCTAAAACATTTACCATTATAAGGATACTTGGTAAGTAAATATGCCATATAACCTTTTTCCCGGATTTCTCGTCAGGTAAATGTTAGTCTGCTTACTACTCACCTTCCGTCTTGACAATAGTAACAAAAAGAGACAATAAGAAAACAGAAAGAAACATACATTTCTAAATATTTGAACCTTAACACAACACAATTCAATTCGTGAGTTTGTACCTTATGTTCAATGGACGCCGGGATACTGGCTGGACGTTGTTAATTAGTGTTAAATTCATGAACCACGTTAAATTACATCTCCCACATTAATTTGCCGCTCAAACTTAACTCGATACGCCATACTAGGCCTTATCGCATAGAAAAAAGTTGTGTGAGTCCACAGATAGTTTTATTACGAATAATATTGCTCGTTGTTGCGAATATTGTACTGCATTTCCGAGAATCATGCGTGTTTACCGCGCGTCAGATTATAACAAAATATTTAATATTTTTGTTAATACCGTTAGACACGTACAATATTCTGCATTTCAATGGCTCTCGGTAAATCTCGGTTTTACATCGGCTTCGGTTTTATTAATTTTTTTAATACTTTTTTATCATACAAAAAGTACAGTTACAAAGACAGACTTATTTAATGCTAAAAAAATTATTTCACAACCAACGATATACTCACCAAGATACTTGTTTTATTAGTAGAAAATTGTCGACACATAAACGAATGAGAAGAATGTTTTTTTTATATCGATGAGAAGATTTACGTCAGATCCGTGAGTTATACCTCCATGAAGTGAGAATGACTTCTGTGATAAAGCCGATAAACGAACATAATGAGTTCTCCTGCTGGAGCTTCTGGACTGATAGCCTGAAGAAAACAACGAGAAGCAGTTTGATCCTACACGTACAGCAGTGGATTTCTAAAGAGTGAGGGATAATGGAACGATAGGTTTAGGTCACATTTCAGACTGTTCCACGAGGAGCCGTACCGAGTTACACAAAACCGTTAATCACCAAGCTATATTTGGGTTTAAAAAAAACGGTACTAAAATTGACGTAATATTTATTACTAATTTTTCCTTAAATGCATTAAAACTTATTTATTTTTTACGTAACATAATGTTGAATTCTATATAATAATATTTTTTATTACGTTATAATGCAATATTAAACACTAGATCTGTACTGGACCGGCTCCATCACTCTGCTTTTCCCTGTAACCAGAACAGGTCTCTATTATTTATTTATTTTTGGCTTCCAAACAACATTTCGCAATTTCTATATATTTGAATTAAGTTATGTGTTATCCAAATATCAGTAATAGTAATAAATGTAACATAAATTAACATATTTATTTATTATCATAATTATTATATTACAGTGATATCACATGGGATGTAAACATAAACTCCTTGAAGTTTCACCGTACACCCTTCGCCGTCGATTGTGCTCTGTTACATTAAATAATTCAAGTTATATACACTTATTCTAACGAAAATTATACATTTCACAACACAACATATCTTACGTACATAATGAGGGTAAATTACTAATTTATAAATATGAAGGTAAATCGGTATTCATTTTGCCGCTAGGAACAGCTATGTAACCATCATTATAAGGACAATATATTCTTGACAGTTTTCCCACTCACCCTTCACTCATCAGTGTGGGACTTGCTTCACCAGGTTTACCTCGAGTATATCGCCCGGGCGTACAGAGTTCCCTCGAGTGTCCGGATTTCCCTACACTTCAGACCGAGTCGTTGCGGTGACCCCACGCCGTGTAGGAAAACTCCAATTGAATTCCCACTCACCTCATTATCTTCACCGACGTTCGGAACAATCGTCTTCACACTGTTTTCGGTCGAAGTCATCGTAATGGTCTTTGCAGAATTTCGGTACCTCCTTTTTAGGTGTGTCCTTCGTCTGTTTGTTATAAATAAATTAATTAAAAAGCAAAGCACACGGTGGCCAACGCCATAAATTATCAAGGTGTTCGATTTCGGGCCGGAATATATTTATGCGACAAATGAATGTTGATCTCAGGTCCTAGAAGTTAGTGATCCCATATTTGTGTGTGTCCATGCCACTCCCTGGGCATCAAACTCTAAGGCAAAGTTATTAGTATGATTGTATAGATTTATCTGCACAGTCATATCCCCTCACTAGGATTTCCTTTGCAACGAGTAGAATTGTAATACAAAGTTTGGAGTGCAACATCTATCCTTCACATCAAAACTTCCTTTTCTGTCAACTCATGGACTCATGGACTGCTGTCCAATGCAAGGAACAATGGTGTCAAGTTATGTTGCTAGACTCTGCACCGCCCAGTTTAAATCCGGCAATAATCGTGCATGTTGGTAAGATTCTCTACTCGTCTCCCTACTCGCCCCCCGTTTAATAGCAACCGTCAAATATTTAAACATATTTTGATTTGAAAGTTCAAGAGCGGTATAAAAGGTTTCTTCTTCACCAACAACACGTATGTGATGTATGTACTGTAACTAATGTGCGGGCAGGTTTTCTTGTGGTAAAATTGCATCATGAGGTCCATATGCTGATTAACATTAAAATGATAATTTTAATAATAAACGTATATTATATATATTATATTATAAGTATTATTTGTTCGGTAGTCTGGATACTACCAAGCAATGTGATCATTTATAATAGAATTGATTTATCAACATGCTCACATAAGGGTCATATTTCTCGACAGCTACACCGTCCACCAAGTGATACCGTTCTCTCCATTGATACCCTCTGATCTTTCCTCCCTCGCAGATCCCCTCGCAAGGGCTCCACTCCAACCATTGCGTCAGCCGGCAGTACTCGCTCGAATCTGGGTCGGCTACCAACGGTGGCTCGCTGGTTGACGGTGTTAATATCAAAGATAATAAAATCTATCACAGTTTTTATGTATCAATAAATTTGGACATAATTATGATTTTAATGGAAAGTAATGAGTTTAATGAATAATTAGTAATTGCTTACATCTAACATACTATGTCTGGGGACTATAATGTTGGTATCATAGCCTTCAATATATAGAATAGCAGCCCGTTTCGCTGAAAGTAATATGATGAACTAACGCGGGCACACAGAAGTAGCAATTACTTTATGCTGGCTATTTATGAATGCGCTACATAGTGTATCAGAAATAGACTCTGAAAACATTTTAACATCTTAATTCAAGTTGACTTTCCTAGATATCGATTTAAGCTTTGGAATGAGCCTAATGAAGTGATCAGAGTTGCGAGCATGATCAACAATAAGTGGAAGGCTCACCGCCGGCGTTGGCCGCTATCTAGAGGTGTGTTTTGGTACCTGGAGGGCTCTTCGGGCTCGGCTAGGCCAGTCTCTGAGGTCTGTTCTGTTGGCTCAGTCTGCCCTTCAGTTGTTGAAGTTCCATCTAGCAAGAGTTATGATTGGCTGATTAATACAGCAGAACTTTTGTGACTGAGAACTGTTACATACGATTAAATTATATAATTTTTGTGACTAGGTGCGACCACGTAAATGAACCAATGCGTGTCATGCTTATATATCGATTTTGATGAAAGTTGGAGCAATCAAAATTTTAAATTATACTACGACTTCATCTGATAGACTAAATATAAATAAGATTGAGGCCTATTTCTTTATCGATCTAGGTAACGATTACAGAGTGCGCATTTTAGATCAAGACAACCCAATAACGTAACCCATGCAACTGTGTCATGATGTCAACTTAGTCACGGAGTAACACTGACCAAGTGTGAGATGACCAGCTTTTTCCACATGATACAAAACGTTTAGCTCCAGTAATAATAATTTTATATTCAGAGACTATCAGGTAGGCATGCAGGATTCCTCACGGTATCCTTGGTTGCTTCGCAATTCTGGTCCAGATTTAGACCCTTACTACGCCAGTTCAAATTAAAATTCTGGAGCACTTGACACGATCCGTTTTTAATTTCGAAAATATCGTGGTATAGTTCGATCCGTTCTTACTTTTATTAAGACTCACTCACCGGTGCTTTCCTCCTCGTCCTCCTCACAATCTTTGTGATAGACCCTGATCAACTTTACATTCAATTTTCCGAATGGATGCATGTCCTTCATGTCTATTTCATAAAATGGTGAGTTCCTGTCGTAAGAGCTCATCTCCACCCTATTTATAGCGTCTTGCGGGTAAGTAACGATGTTTACTGACTAGAAAGAGTAAGTTTAATTCCGAAATATATGTTCAGTGAGAAAAACAACTAATTTCTGCATAGTGAAATTAAGTGTCACACGGTATAGTGATAAGGTACTCCGTGATAGTGATTTTGTTGATTGAGGTTTTACATTCAAAGTCGGATATAGCGGGAAAATTGAACTTTATTGTTTTACGAGAGAAATGATTGTAAAAGAGGTAATTTTTTTTATTGCAAAATTATTATTATTCTTTAAGTATTTCATGCTTGATGTTGAAATTACGAATTTATAGCTACTTTTACCTACCTCGTACGACACACCGCTATCGGTGCCTGCATCCCAAGGGTACAGTCTCAATTCCCTTTCAGTGAGCCAGGTGTTGTCCTGACAAAGCTCGAATCTATTCACTCCCAAGAACCAGTCGGGAGACGGATGCAACGCCACCACCGCCGAGAACAAATGGTTCGTCTTGTCGGCGCGGAAAAACGCGTAAGTTGGATTGCTCATTTTTGGATAACCGTGACCTTTGCCTTTGATTAACGTACGGACTCCTTTGCCGATCTAGCAAATAAAATCGAATGAAACACTACTTTATCTAAATAGACCATATACCAATAACATTTCTACATCTAAAAACTACTCACAAATTACTCACGTATAGATTAAAAATGCAACAACAAAATTGTCTACTTACTTTAATTTAATTGGTAAAGTGTTTTTGTAAACTACCTATTACATTTACATCAGTAATATATATGTACATAGGGCTAATGATTTCTACACGCCTATCGTGAAATGTGACAATTATCAAGGCTTATTTAAAATGAAAATGGTCTTAGTATTCATCTTTAATTTAGCTCTGATGATACCGACCTTATAAATTTTATTTTATACTCGTTTTATTCTCGGTTTTATACTCATACGTTTTTCATGTTGTAATTGGCATGCGTAATGCACAATATCATTATCGCCAATCTGTAGACGCAAAATACAAAAACTGGGCTACATGTGACGCAAAGTCGTAGCAGTACATTTTCAGAGATTAATATATGTATAAAACTTAACCTGAACACTCACATTTGTTCGAATTTCTGCTTCAAGTTTGCTTGAGTTTGCATATTCAGCGAAATCCTTGAAACCATCGGAGGCTAAGCTATCGGGCGCCCATAAAATGTAGTTGATATCATGTGAAGCACCAACCAAATCGCTATAGCGTGGCACCCAATCATTTTCGGGATATAATTGAGGGTGCGTATTGCGAGACCATATTCCGGTAAAGGTGAGCTACAACGGATACAAATCGTATAGATCATATCGGCATTAGTAACATAGGCAAGATAAACAATATCTATTCTGTTCAAAAGTTTAAGTTGGATTGGTACTCCTGGAAACTAAATTTGAAGTATAAGTCCAAACTCATCAACCCCATACAGATCTATAAAGCCTTTCACGTTATAAACATTAGAAATGCTGTCCTAATTGAACCATCACTTTAACGAAGAAAAAAAGTCCATCATAGGTAAAAGTTCCTTAAACCCAAAATTAATCACCTCATATTTAGCGTCGTCGCAAATTTGGCAATCCAGATTCAATTTCGGAGTAACGTCATCTGGCTGACTCATATCCTCACAAAGACGCTGGGTCAATGGTCCACCGTCCTCGAACCAGACTTCCTCAGTCTCCGCGACCATAGCGCGCAAGATAACACACCCGTTGCCAGATTCTGGAGCTTGCCAGTATACCTAACACACATTCAAAAAATATAGAAAAATTAATATCAAATACTCTGCACTGACCAAATGTTACAAAATTAATTTCTACTTCCGTAAAAATATGTATTTGATCGAAAATAGAACTAAGATACTGTCAATAAGGCTGGCAAAAAAGACCTGTGGAACTTAAATAAACTAATCACATGTGCGATCACTTTTAATATTTGTGAGCATTATGGTACCTCTTTTAAACTCAAAAGAGTGTACATCTTCTTATATTTTTAATCTTATCGGGATATGTAAATCTGAACTTGATCAAGCATTTCTACTAAGATAAAAGTCAAATACAAAATCCGTTTGTTCAAACCATGGGTCAAAGATCGATTAACAGGTCCGCATAATGGCACGGCGTTGAAAGGGCCTACCTTTCTAAGATCCTGAAAAGAATTTCCCCTTAAGAATAATAAGAGATGAAAAATCTGACAGCCATTTACCTCTACGGAAGATTTTAGAGATGCCATAGTCTGTTCCACGGAGTACAGGCATCGGTCGCTAAACTTGGCAGTTAATGTACTTTGAGGTCTGATCTCTCCTGGATATAAAGATATCAACCTTCGAGGATTCCTGGGATCAACCTTGGTATCCCCTTCCGCTGATATTACGAAGCTTGTGAAAAAGGAATCATCGTCAGTTGCTATTATTTTTACTGCAAGAAAAGAAGGTAGATGATATCCGTTATTTATTTTCCATGCAGCTGGGACATGGGTCATGAAGGACCGTTGCTGCTCGTTGCACGGTCGCATAACATTAAATGTAAAGCATAAAAACTTCATTAATACTATTATTCGTCTACCAGCGGTGTGCCTATAATATCATAAAACTTTTACTGATTGCCATGTTATTCTCGCCTGGGTTGAGTAATAATTTGTGCGACTTCTACAATAGATACTATTAAAATACGTCCATGTTTGTGTTATTCCTATAGATGTTGGTAACAGATGTTTTAAACAGATAATATGATTAGGTAAAACAGACAATAGTTTTTCAGTGGATACCAGTCACGCCCGGACCAAAATGTCACTGAAGTTAATCGTCTGGTATGTAGTAAATTAAACTTACCTATGTAAAGTTGCTCAGGCATATACGTATCGTCTGCGCCATCTACCACCAATTTGAAACGACCGTCAGCTGGCAATGATTGTGTTATGGAACCATAAGGTCTTCTATCACAGCGAAAACTTAAAACTTCATGTTTTAGAGCAACATTTGAAATAAGTATCCATAACGCTAACTTAAATGGAATTAACGGCTTTGCCATTTGTCAATAAAGAACAACAAGTTTTACGCTCGAAAGCACCAATGCAAATAACATCATAAAAGTAGATGGTCACGGGAATTAATGAGTTAACGCATATCAGTTTCAGGATCGAATTTCTGTTGTAATTGGTAAATACGAAGTCTTGACCTACTAATTCAGGGAAAGGCAATGAGCGGATTCTATTACCGATATGACATATCGTGTATATTATAAATGATATACGTACTTAACAAATTGGAGCATGCAAAAGTACCACTGAAAGATATTGAGCATGTTCCTTTTTGATGTCAATGGACGACAAGCAAGCTTTCATTACAACAAAACATCATTACATTATGTAATATTTAATAATTATAAGATGATACAGGAGACGAATTGGACAGCCTTCTTATGATCTTTATCGCCAAATTTGTAAAAAACGGGACGGTCATCGTTTTAATGATAATGTAGATGTGTGTGTCTAGTCGTAATCAGTAAGATAGATTAGTAGAAGAAGACAAATTAAGAAATAACGAGAATTAAGCTTTGGTGTACATGTTGGTCACAGAAGTATAATTAGCGAGCTACTATTTAGTGGCCCGGAATTGATTTGCAAACCATTACGAAGCAGCGAACCATACGAACCATTAAAAAGCAGCAAAATTATTTTTTATTAAATATAAAGTACCTACCTATGTTAAAATTTCACTACCGAAATATTAATTTTTAATGTAACTTAAGTAAGACTGTGCTACAATAACTAGACACATGTATTCTTATGTAAAAAAATATATTTATAAACACAGCAAATGTAAAGTGCACACTGTACAATATTATTACACAATACACAATAGAATATATTTTATAACAATTCCCCAAAATCGGGAATTTCTTGGTGTTCTTCTGGATAGGTTCCAAAAAATATTTGACTGCAAATTAACTTAACAACTTATACACCAATTTCCAGTTACTTTTTATAAATAAAGTATTTTGTTTAGCTTGAATTTCAGAAATCGTTATCTAGTGACAATGATATAAAAAGGCCTCTATTGCATAGATATAATATATAATACTTTGTTACAATAAAGCGTTATAACATATTAAGTTTATATATATAATGTATGTTTACAGATATAAATCTGATGTTCATTTAAGATCTTATTTATAATAAATCAATAAAACACATCACTGTTTGTGTAAATTATTAATGAAAATTTTTATAGGGTTTTCCAATTCATATTGCTAAGTAGTGTTTGGTAAGATCAATGTCGATGAAAATGTTTCCTAGAATAAAACTAAGAACAGTAAAGTATGGAGACGCCAGTCAAAGTATTTAGTATACTCTATGCTAATACAGAACTATTCTTAAAGAGTGTCCTGTGTCTCTGTAGCTCTTGTCTAGCTACCAATCAATTGAACAAAATGGTCTGTGGTTTGTAATTTACAAGATTAATTTTGACTTCGTCTTTATCCTAATTGTTTGTGTATACTAAAGTATCCACAATAGTGAAAAATCCAATTCACAGTATCTAAATTCTATTTAGGTTTGGGGGCTACAGAATCTAGAAACATTGTGTGGCCGAGTTCGTGTTCGTGTCGAAAGGAAGTGATTGTCAAATGGTGAATAAATGTCTGCAAATCCAATAAAAATGCCGTCGGCAACAAAAGATTCCACTATACTGAAGATTGCGGTGGAGATGTTAAATGCGTCAGGTAAAGTGCCTCAGCTGATTGAATTTGACCAGAGCCAGCCTTTATCTAGCTATATTCAACTTTTGTGTAAGCAGTGGGGTCTATTGGATCCAGAAAATTATGCATTGCAGTTTTCGGAGAGTAATAACCAAAATTATATCACAGAAAAGAATCGTAATGAGATAAAGAACGGATCAGTGCTGCGGCTCGAGCAGTCACCGGCGAAGACAGTACAGGATATCCTTGCAAACATCAACAGTGGTTCAGAACAGGAACAAACTGAGGCTCTGTGTAAACTGTCCACAGTTAGCAGTGATTTGACGTTTGCTCTTGAATTTATAAATAAAAAAGGTTTATCACTCATCATAAATAACATTGAGTCTGGCAGATTCAAGGGCAATTCTCTAAAATATGCATTGGTGACTTTCGTTGAACTAATGGATCATGGTATCATATCATGGGATATCCTAGAGAACCAATTCATCAATAGAGTTGCTAGTTTTGTCAGCAACCAATCCAACAGTCAAGACCCGAAAGTAATTCAGTCATGTTTATCAATTCTTGAAAATATTGTACTGAATAGCTCTGGGAAGAATTCACATGTGGAAAAAGAAATAACAATACCTAGTTTAATATATCATCTTCAAAAACCATATCAAGACAGTATTATACAACAGAATGCTATTGCATTAATAAATGCTATATTTTCTAAAGCTGATATGACAAAAAGAAAAACAATAGCTGCAACCTTATCTTCAAAGCAAGTACGAAATGTCATATATGACAATCTGATTAGTCCTAGAGAAGCACCAGGCACAGAGCTTGATCATCAGTTGTATGTGCTCCAAACGCTCACTCTAGGATTGCTGGAAACCAGAATGAGACAAAGAGCTGATGCCCAAGAACAAGAATCTCAGGAAAAGATTAAGGAATTGCGAAGGATTGCATTTGAAAATGATAATAACTCCAATAATGAAGTCACAACAAGACGTCAAATGGGGAGCTTTTCAAAAGATTTCAAAAAACTTGGTTTCATGTTCGAAATAGACCCCATAAAGGATTTCAATGAAGTTCCACCAGGTGTGTTGGCTTTAGATTGCATGTTATACTTTGCAAGAACTTATCCAGAACACTATGCTAAAATTGTCTTGGAGAACAGTTGTAGAGCTGATGAACATGAATGTCCTTTTGGGAAAACTAGTGTTGAATTAGTCAAACAATTATGTGATATACTCCACATAGGGGAGCCTCCAAGTGAACAAGGTGTCAAATATCACCCTTTGCTTTTTACACATGATCATCCTTTTGAAGAATTATTCTGCATTTGTATAGTTTTACTGAATAAAACGTGGAAGGAAATGAGAGCTACTACTGAAGATTTTGTCAAAGTATCCAGTGTGGTCAGAGAGCAAATAAGCAGAGCACTATCAGCTTTTCCTAAAGGGTTTGATAAGTTCCGTCAAACAATAAACCAACTGACATATACTGAGATGACACAGATTTGGCAGCAGGAAAGAACCAACAGAGAAGTCTGGGAGTCACGAGCAACCCCCATAATTGAATTAAAAGAGAAAATTACTCCAGAAATTATAGACTTGATTCAGCAACAAAGACTAGGTGTTTTAGTTGGAGGCACTAGATTTAAGAAATATTCCTCTAGGGGACAGAGGATGAAAGACAAGTTTTGGTTTGTGCGTTTGTCCCCTAACCACAAGATCCTGCACTATGGTGAGTGTGATGAAAAGAGCACACCTAGTTTGGAAGAACTTACCTCAAAATTAGCTGTAGGTGATATAAAATGTGTAGTAGTTGGTAAAGAGTGTCCACATATGAAGGACTTAAGGGGAAGGAAGATCAATCCTCATCTGGCATTCTCACTCATTTTAAAATCAGCTGAAGTACCTTCACTTGATTTTGTGGCTCCAGATGAACAAATATTTGATTACTGGACTGATGGTATCAATGCCTTGCTCAAAGAGAAGATGTGTAGTAAATCATTTGAGAATGACTTGGAAACATTACTGTCTATGGATATAAAAGTTCGACTACTTGATGCTGAGGGCATTGACATTCCAAAGGATCCTCCCCAAATACCACCAGAGCCAGAAGATTATGACTTTTATTATGATAATAATTAAAGCAGTAAAAAGAATGTCTTATGTGTTTATAATTAATTTTTTTAGTATATACAATTGGCTATAAAGTATTATCTTAATACCAATATTACCATGTGACAGTTAACAAGTGTAATGTGGTCCCAATGCTTTGCTCTTAAAATTAGAAATAGAACATGGAGAATGTATAATTGTAATTGTTGTAATGTAAAAATTATTTTATAAAGAAGTTATTTTGAAAATGTCAGACTGACTTTTAAGATTCTATACTTACAAACTTTAATATGGACTCCAATGTTGGTTTTGCCATATCTCCATATATTAAATATAGCAAATTAAAAAGCCTATCAAGTCAGTTTGACTTTTTTAACAATAGTAACAATGCTTTGTATTTAAATGAACACCAAACATTCTAAACTGAATCTATATTTTTGGACCAGTTTTCATTCCTTTTTTAACATATCTATTTTGTAATCAACTTATTTAACATTATTAAGTTTTCATGAATTATGAAATTCATAGGAAATTGTAGTGTTTATTCTTATACTTGGCAATCTATTAAGTTTTTTGGTTTAACCCATTGGTTCATACATGCCAAGCAAATATACATATTTTAATCAATATTATTCTAATGTTAATTTGAAGTATGTTATATTTAACTTTAAGGGATTAAGTTAACAAACAGTTTATTTAATTAATTTTATTTTTATGAAGCACAAAGTATTTGAAATGATTGTCATTTTAAGTTTTATTTTTACATACAAATATTTAATATTTTAATATACACTATTTTAAATTTGTAACAATAAACAATATCTGCTAAAGGATAAAAATTTAATTTAAGTAATACTCCAAATTGTGTTATTAAGCATCTGCGGCCATATTCCAGTTTAATAATTTATATACCAAAGACCATCTAAAGAACAAAGTTTATTTAACATTTTGAGTAATAAATAACGTTAATATGAATTTTTGTTTTTATTTAATGCTAAATAATATATTGTACATATAAAGGAGTTTGTACAGATACAGTCTATCCAGTTGATTAAAAATAAGAAAAAATATAATTCGATATACAAAGGAAGAAATCTACAATTACATTCGAATATTATATGACATCGTTATAAATGCATCTAAAAAGTAATAAAGACACGATAGAGTTGTAATCATTCCCTGCATTACCATAATTGTCAAGCATTTGTATCAATCTTACATTTAGTAGCAAACAAACAATAAACGTGCGCTGCATCTAAACTAATGCTAATTATTGACGCTACATAATGCGTCTGTCTCCGTGTCGGAGGCGGTTAAAACTCTTAGTCACCGATTTAAAAGTACAATGACCGGTCAACTTACTACGACCGTTCGCTAAGAAATGTTTCATGTCTCACTAAGTACAATATAAAATTGGACAGTGCAGATGAACCACCGAGGTTCGAAGCATTTATCTGAATTCGCTCATTACCCTATTTACATTACGATCAAACAGTAGGTACAGACGTTTTGTTGACAGTGAACTCAAAATGTAAATAACAAATCCAAATTAAAAACAGCAATAGTATAATATATACCTTGATTAGGCATAAAATAACACAACCATTGGAAACGATAGCAATTCCGCGATGAGCAATCACACGAGAGGAAATTCATTCATTTATTTATTTTTACTTGAATGTCGAATCTCATAATTTTCGCGTGTGTAGTCTTTCCATCGATTGTGGAACACGCTACGTGAAAACTAAGTTGTCAAATCTCTTTTGCACGTTGGACATTAGGAACTTCTTTTCGACGATATTGTGCTACTACAAGAATCCAAAGGAAAAAGTAATTAACCACCATATCTCCGTTTCTGAACGTAAATATTGAAACAGTACTGACCCTATATATAATACTGCTTGTCAGACTGTATGGGACATGTTTTTAAGGGTCGAATTCCTACATATTGAGAGCCCCGTCATTGTTAGAAATAAAATATACGATACAAATACACCACGTCCCTATCAAGTCGTCTTCGTTTCGACATAGAATGTTGTGACCTACATATTTGCATGTTGTTCTACGGCCAAACACTGATGACTTAGTGCGACTCTCACAAGGCTATAACATTTGTCATACTTTCGCTCACCCCCTTTCATTAACGGGCCCCATCCTCGTGTTTATTCGAGTCATGTATTTCTATACGATCAAAACATAACAACACGTCACCGAATTCATATCCCATCATGTTAGCATCACGAAATAAAACACGACACGGCTTATAAACTTTTATACATAACAACTAGGCTACTGCATCTTGGAGACTTCGAACTTGGTGTTGATGATCTCCTCGTCCGAGTCCAGCAGCGGCAGGGTGCTGGCGGGGATGTTCTCCTCGACCCAGCGCAGGTCCGAGTCGAGCGAGTTGGCGCGCGCGTGCGCCGCCTGCCGCGCCTCGCCCGACTCCGCCGCGCCGGTGCCGCGCATCTTCACGCCGTATGCGTCGTTCACGAACTGTTCCTCTTCTTCTGCAGTTACCATTTGAACAGGCGAATAGTAAAAGAGCACAAGCTGAACGTTTGGCACTGTTTAACTCATTATTGTACGCATCGGAATGTCAATGACGGTTCTAAAATAACTTCAGAGTAGCTAGCTGCCTTCAAGACATGCCGTGCGTGCATTCGAAAGAACATTTCAATCGTGTCGTCATTCCCATACGACAACACCCAGCATTGGCACAAATTATTAATAATAGTTTTTACGAGCTACCAAATAATATAACAAAACAAATAATAATAGTTTAGGTGGTGGATATAATTGTTCAGAATGCTTAACCTCAACTCTTTACCCTGAACGCTGTTAGTGATTCGGGTACGCGCCATCTCCGCGCACCGCGCACGTTCGACTTATCTAAACATCTGTTGACCGAAACACATAGTTCGTTGAGTATGACACAATAATAACCAGTGAAGATAGCGGTACACACCTTCATCGTCTTCGGCGTTGTCGAGCAGCGGTGTGAACGCGTACCGCTGGTTGTTGTTGGTGGGCCGCCACAGGATCATGATGACGGTGAGCACGCCGGCGAACAACATGTGCCAGAACGCTTCGTCCAGCCAAACGTTCTTCCAGTCCTGGTAATACGGAAGCACTGTCAATTTTGTATGCATCGGAACAGATCCGTGAACAAGTATTTTAAGAGACTAGATAGCACTTAATCCACTAGTGTCATAATATTATGCATGAAGTATCAAGTTCGGACTACATTGACGATAATTTAAGCGAGTGGTATATATTTTGTAATACCTTTTAGTTTGAACCTCGTGGCATAGTACTGTAACGCCACTGTTACGTTCTGTCACAACACGCGACATTTTCCGTCTCATTCGTTCCTAACATATCATTAAATCCCAATTCAAGAAATCTAGTTTTTTTAGCATCATGGTACTAGCAACATTGCCAAATAATTGCGACAAAAATCTTATTATTAGGTATAATACGTATGTGGCGACAAATAAACGACTGATCGGTTCGGTTTAATATTGTGAATGACACTTAGGGTTGCACCACACCAAGCGACTGGTAACTACACGTTGTACATTACAATACCTTCGTTGTCGTCAAACTGAAAACGGAGTACACCTCGCGTGCTCTATTAACAAGTCTACTTACTGTGATACAATCCATTATTCTGTAAGACTTGAGCGAGTACAAGAGGAATATCACAGAGGCGATGACGGCGAATATGAGCGTGTTGGTGAAGTGTCTGTACAGCGAGAGTTTCACTGAGTTTCTGTAACAACAACCAATCGATGCAGCGTGTCACTGGCGGATTAACATAAAAGAAAAAAAAACTGGCTTTAGTTTTGGTTTGAATGTTTCTAAACAGGTTTGTTTTCATAATTAAGCTAATAAATAAATAAGTGAACTTAAACGGTATACAAGATAACTGAATTTTTTAAGAATAACAATAAATAGTAAATAGAATTAAGTTTGTTGTATTAAAAACATTAAAAGAGTGTACTTGTGTATATTACATAGTTAAGTTTCCGAGTTTTTTTTTCTATTGCTATTCTCTCTCTTTCTCACCCATATGCGACCTGCTGCAGAACACTGGAATAGCTTACTAGTTCACCTACTCTACCACTTTTATTGTTAGCAAACACACTCGCCCGTTCCCCAATTACATACCCCCCCCCCCCCCCCCCCCCCCCCCCC
>DWPT01000535.1:0-23409 GCA_018251895.1 Agathymus mariae mariae
ACGACATAGATGGCGCCACCGTTCGATGTAGTTTAAAAGCGAACGCTCCAGAAGGGCGGGCATCATTGCTGTCCGATTGTTATAGATACAATAAGAGTGTAGTGTTGGTCAGTGGTGTATTTATATACGTGCTCTAACAGTATATTTAAAGAAAATGCTAGCCGTATTTAATATATTTTACTATGGTGGCATTTCAATATTCTTGTAAGTTTGACTGATACTATGGGGTGTCACATCCGGTACTCCAGCCCTTCAGATATTTAGTTTTTATATACGTACAGAAAATAATGACTGCGATTATACACACTGATTAGTTGATTGAACATCAGAGCTACAAGTTTTCTCGTAGTGCGACGACGAACTGACACTTACGACGATGATGATATGGACCCAATATTGATGCTGATTTACATCGTATTAGAGATTTGGTTTCAACATATCATAAGACTCAGTCTCAATAGGACAGTGAAATACACACAAATGTTGCCCTACAAACTCCTTTATCATTCAGTGAAAGTTCCATTAAAATCTGTTAAGCCGTTGCGTAGATTAGAATGGACTAAAATGGATTAGAATGGTATTATGAGCAGAGTTACATTTCCACGAGAATTTGTTGTTTCAACGATAATTTGCTGCATAAACTTTTCCTTGCAAAGAGATACTATTCTCCTGCACGGTTGAAATACAAGTGAGTCGTGCCATAGCGCCTGTCCCTTGGCTAGGCTTCGTTGTAACACGAGTTGCCTGCTGTTGACTCATAGCGACGGTGCTGCCATCACTTGGCTCATGTTCCGTGGTCCGTTTGGCAACAGTATTCATAACTGTCTCCGATATAGCGATGGACTAGAACATTTCACTGCCAATAAAAATTAAATATTTCAATTTTGTCATCAATTTCAACTTTTATTATTTTGATGTATGATATTGACGGAAACAGTATTCGTTAGCGTAATTATTTTTGGGGTTCGGTACATTTAATGAGAAAAGGGAAGTCCATTCGTTCGATTTTCACACTCTATTTTTGTATTTTATTATTTATATATTTAAGTTTTAAACAGTTACTTGTATAAAAACATATCAAACTATCGACAATATTCTGTTATGTAAGGTTGTTAGAAAAATATACAAAAATTGACTGTTGTAACCCCCAACCGAAATAAAAAAAAATTATGGAACTGCTTAAATTTCTACAGGATAAATAATGCGGCATACATTTATAATGCGGAATCTGGCACGTGGCTCTGATTTGGGCTTGACCGCTATTAATGGCTATGCTGCTTAACAATGTTTTAAGACCACTAAATCCTTTAATCTTACATTTCGAAAATACATACGGTCGAAAACTAACGAATAAATCACATATTACACGCTATAGGTACGTGTGTAGTTAAATATCTGATCCGTATCCGTAATCTACTGTAGTTTGAAAATAAGGTGGATAAAACAACCATTTCTCAATTAGGAAGGAAATGGCTTTCAGTCGGAAAATTTCTTGTATAGAAAATCGTTTCACCGCTGAATTGATTTCACGACTTCGACACGACACGAGTTCCTTGGCTACTACCTTTGTTGTTCACTGTTCACTCGGGAAAATAAGAATATATCAGATGTTAAACTATACATCTATAGAATAGGATATTTATTATCATACAGAAGTATATGGCAACATAACTTTATTATTAAAATATTGCTTACATGGATTGCGAAGGGGCTGCTTCACTTACTTTTGACTACAAACCCTCGTCCTGCATTTTGCAAAACATTCAGATCGCTCCTGTTATAGATCGATGAGCTCTTTACTGCTCAATTTTAACCCCGACGGCAAGTGGTGCAAGGTTTTCTACCTCCTTGATGATCGATGAATCTGCTACAATCAACTGTTAAATGTTTTTAAGTTAAAAGTAAGAAGCAGGTCCCTCGCTTCCATCTCTTTCATAACGCATCAGTGACACTCGGTGTCGGTAGAAATGCGTGAGAAGCGAATACACGTTTGTTACAACAGTAAAACAAACGTATCAGCTGCCAAAAGCAACGACTTTATTTGTATCCTTAACAAAATATTTGTAATTTGTTGAACAAATAGTAATATCTCTGTTATTACATTCTTATCGTATCGCAATGTTTGTTGTTTACAGGAGATGGTACTAGGGTCTGTAGATCAAAGAACATACCGACGACCTGTTTAAACAAAATCGAACAAAGAAGTTCCACATCAAATAAATAAAATAGATAATATAATAAAAATATTCCAATAATCTCTTATTTATTTACTTCTTTTTTGTCAGCTTGCCTTTCTTACTCAGACAATTGTCTTGGATTAATATATGTATACCTTTTCCTTAAATATAAATTTTATATATGTAGTTAAAAATGATTATACTCGTATGTATTTTAAGCAATTAATAATACATAAATGCCTATATAAATATAGTAATTTGTTTATATTACCTACTTATATTTATCAGTTTATCAATTCCTATATTCAATTTTAATTATTTGGTTGATGATTAAATAAACTTGTTCTAAAACCAATTGACTTGGTGGAACCTTTCAGAACAAAATAACATCTACATGTTCATCGAGAAGACGCTTCTTCTGTAAGATAATCTAAGTAAAGTAACAGAATGAAATAAACTGCAAGAAGCTGAACTGGGAATTTCATTTAGGTATCTTTAGCATAACTTATAGGAATCTCTGCAAGCAACACATTTAAGATCAAAACATTTATTAGCTCATCGATCATAATTTGTTGTGTTGAAGCATATAAGGTTTGAGAATCTTTATTTCCCATAAGAATTACATAATTCACTTACATGAGAAATATTTTACAATTTATAGATAAACATAAGAGGGAATTACGTATAATTATGACAAAAGTTGAGGGTAATTACAAAAAAAATAAAAATATTTCAATCCTATCATACTAACACAGACATCTTAATGTATGCGAGACTGGAAGTGCCTTTGAGTGTAGTATGATATGAAATTTCTACCTAAGCAGCACTATAATAGCTCATACACTATCTCATATCTCGTGTGTAGGATCTGTCGGTCAATCTTAATCATTATTTATGTTGGCAC
This sequence comes from Agathymus mariae mariae, assembly GCA_018251895.1. NCBI lineage: Eukaryota > Metazoa > Arthropoda > Insecta > Lepidoptera > Hesperiidae > Agathymus > Agathymus mariae. The sequence continues at coordinate 3,082 of DWPT01000535.1, forward strand.
TGATAAGTTAAGCTATTGAATTAATCACTTTAGTGCGATAGCGCGACGTTGGGGTGCGATAAATAATGACAGCACCTGGAGATAAAGTTATTCAACAATTCTCTCTATAGCTTCAACCTACGGCTACTCTCAATCCGAGATCAAGACTATTATTTTTCGTGCTTTAGTATATAGTCCCTTTCGAATTAAAGAAAAGTTCCTAGGATTAAATTTTGCAGTGTGTAGCACCAGATTTTACGTACAACGCCATGTCTGATATGTAAAAATATAGTGGAAAGGAATGATTAAAGGGAAAAAAGGATATCGCATCATCATCATCCTCTTTATCATCATAATTTTTCTATATTACTAATCGATAAACGAATAGACGAGCCATTTGATGATAAGTGGTCATCGTTGCCCATGGACTTTAGTAACACCACTGGCAACAACAAAGTGTTACCGACTGAAAAGGAAGCGGAGGACCCGCGTCACTACTGGTTCTCCGGCACTGCGACCGAAACACGTACGAAACATTTCAAGGTCGATTTTAGAATGAGCGTTTGCTAGTCAGTCGGGCAAAATTACCTACCACCACGCAAATACCGCCGGAAAATAGGTGGTACAGAGCTCAGCGACGTCCAACAGCAGCGACCGTTTGTCGTAGCTTCGTCCGTTGTTCAGCAGGTGCACGACGAGCGTTTGAGATTGGCTTGGGCTCCAGGATGGATGGAGTCTTACGCCCCAAGTTACTATTTGATTACAATCCATACCTGACTATAGCCTTTCCAATACAACGTGACTATGTACTATAAAAAGAACGTTGGCATGATGATAGTCAGTAAAAAATAATGGTCACCAACCTCCAGCTAAAAGGACTTTACAAATCGCTAAATATAAAAGTGCATGACTTTTAGTATACCGTAATAGATGCCACGTTGAATGCAGCCTGGTATTAGTGGCTATAAATATGAATTTATGCTCAGCGGTGTCTGATCAATAATGAATGCCCAGCGAGTTACGAAGTAGGTTTCAGACTTTCTGAAATACTTAACTATTTTATCGTCACGTAGTAAAATGACACCATTTCACCGTTTCTATTAACATAGTCGTGTAAGGTAACATAGCTCATAATATTTATTCTAGTTTTTATTTTTATTTAATTCACAATTATCCTTAATTATATTATATTAATATAATTATTATTATTATTATATTATAATTAATTAATATTATATTAATAATATTATATTAATATTTCACAAGTAGTGGGTATAAAGCTGATAATTATCACATGTAATTCAAAATCCAACTCGTGAATTCTAATAATGCAAAGCCACTATATTACGAAGCTCATGAAACTGCGGCTTTAGGGGGTTCCGCAAACAAATCCAAATAGCATGAATCTGTGAAGAATCACAGTTATGTGTTGATTTATATCAGTGACAAACTTAATTAAAATTATAAGGAATTATGAAAAGTTCTGTCCAAAAACTAGGTAATTAGAGACTGTTTGAAATTTTCACCCATAACTTATGAAGTTCTTATCGTGATCATAAGAGTGAAGGCACATATATTTCATGACAAATATAGAAAGAAAGAAAAAAGTTTATCTCGTAGTTACAAACAGTAGTTTATGAATAAATCAGGAGGCACGAGTATGTCAGTATAGATTAATTTGTCATGCTAAATTTGCTTAATAAATCATGAAAAAATATTTATGAACATTTCCGCTTACCCCGCTCATAATCAGAAGATGTACATTTATCGTAAGAGCCTCTATGGATAGCTCGAAACGAAACATCATTTGTCTTGTAACATCCTACTTTGACGTTTGTGCACTTGCACAGGGCAGCAGCGATTTAATTTGAAATACAAAGGATGTTTACATTTAAATTTCAACTACAATATAACTCAACTAAAAACCATAGTTAGATCCATTGCCACCCATTTCTAGTGTACTGACTAAAACTTAACCATAGCCATTTGCCTATTTTTCATTAGAGCTAATAAATCTGCTTAACTGCTCACCTGCCATATCGAAAATTTAAATCTTACATTAATGAAATTCTTATGTCGAAATAAATATTTTTTTCAAAAATATTCTTCTGTTTTGTTTCTAATATGAACTTGGTTCGCCGATGGCGCAGTTTTGTCTCAAAAAATGTTTATCTAATAATAAAAAATATTAATTTATTTTGTACAAACTAGTTCATAAACTTTCAAAAACATTTACATAAACCAAAGCAAGACACGGAAGGAAACTTGTAAGGAGCGTTTCCGTAAACTTCTTAGCAACTTGCCAATTGTGTTACCGGTCTACGGAAACAGAACTGCAAATTCAGGGAAATGTTACGTTGATGAAAGTTGAAGTAAACATTAGTTTTACTTTACAATTGACTTTTAAAAGTATCTTCTCTTCATATTTCACTATTTATTTTATCTATTTATGCTTTCGATACGTTATTCTCTTAGTACGTATTAGTTACTCCCTGGTTTGGCTCCAAAAATCTTGCCGTACTTTTACAAGTAACTTAAATTTGACAGACTTTATCGAAATAAATATATGAAGAGAACACAGAAAATAACAGAATTTACTATAAAATTAATGTGAACTACATTTTATAAATACGTGACTCATGTTCCCATAAAGAAGTTTACGATAAATCTTATTTCGTCATATTCTGATTTAATAAGATTTCTCTATACAAGATATATTGCACATATTATACACAAATACAGCACCCAAAATAATAACAATAGTCATATGCAAATAACGCGGAACTAAACTACAAAGCAACAAAACGTGGAAATTTTCAAGGTGTACTCAGGTGCTATAAACTCATCTGTTTATTAAGAAACAGAATATTAGACTTACTGTTTAATGTATTATTTTAAATAAGGATCGTAGCGTGTTAAAAACATATTTTAATTTTTGCTATATATCAGCTTGCTTCAAAGTTTTTCAGGCACAAACATTAGTAAGTGTGGTCGAATGAACATATCATTAATAAAACTAATATAGTGTTACAAAGCACACATTTTTATTTGACAAGCCTTTATATGTCACTTATGTCTTGCCTTTATATGTATGTCTGTGATGGTAACTTTGTACATTTGTTCTCTTTCCTGAGTGTTTTTAATTGTACACAACAAAAAAACTCAACGGTGATTCGTGCCTTACAACTGTTTACGTCAATAAATCAAACTAAATAAGATAGAACGGGCCCTTGTATTGCACTTTCTAAGTATTCTGAGATGATTCTCGCCCGGGACACTAATTTGTGTACTTAGCGAAATTGGTGATCAAATCGGTCAAAGCTTATTTACAATTGCGTGACAGGCGTGACAGAATACAATAGTTGGAATTTATATTTGCAAGTAAAATTTCATCAATAGTAAAAGCCCAAGGTTTTTTACTAAACATTTCAATGTCAGAAATGGACAGGATCATTGGCGTCATGGTCAAACATCTTCGCGAGTGGATAATTGATGATTAGAGCTGAGTAACGATTCCAGAAGAATTCACTGTTTTAACAATTATCACAAACGAAACTAGTAACAGATTTTGGCAGAGAAGTTCTTGTCTGCAGCACGGTTAAAACACGAGTGAAAACACATTAACATTAATTATTGGAAATACACAGCATACACATTTCTTGTATTATTTAACCTGTCGCTGGTGATGATCACTTACCGTCAGGAGGCTCGTGTACTCGTTTCTCAACTTTGATCAGTTTCACTCCGTTGGTGACATCTATGCATATAATAAAATTCTAACTGATTACTTTCTGTACTTAAAAAAAAAAATACTATTTTACATATTGTTATTTATTTTAAATATCATGAGGATAATTATTATTAGGGGCCTTTATTAACGCAATAGAACCCGAAACAATAGTTTCTAGAATTTTTGTCTGTGCGTTTGTTCGCGCTGATCTCAGAAGCGGCAAACCGATTCGTTCTGGTTTTCACTAATGTATTGCAGTAAGTATCACTTTATACTTAAATATCGTTTCATTGCAATCCGTCCATAAATAAAAAAACTTATAAATTAATTAAAAATAATGCGGGTATTATTTCTTAGTGTAAGGCGTAGTTCTTCCAAAGCGAAGCGAAGGCAGTTTGCTAGTACAAAATAAAATTAGTCTGACGCCGAGTTGTCATAATGTGTGACGAGCCTAATGTTCACAAGCGTAGAAACTAGCAGTTAAACAATATTTGTTTTACTTTTTATGGGAATTACACATGTTCTGTAAATATGAGGTCATGTTCTACAGTAGCATATGTTTGTTGGTAAACATGACATGACATTTCTGTTGAATTTACCTATTTAGTAAATTATATAATCATGAAATAGGTGGACTATAAATGAGTCAAGCTATATAGTATAAAAACAGTTACTATTCACTATTAATTGTTGACATTACGGAGGTTGTAAATTTTATTTATCATGAAAATCTCAGTACTTGTATTAACACTTGTCTAAGAGTTGGAAACTTGAACAAAAAATTATACGCTATCATATTTCTTACCACGTTAGAGTGACAATGAAATTGAATAAAATAATCATAATTTATTCGAACATTTATAACGTCCATTTTTCCTTGAGAGGTACACCGGCCGCTTCCATTTGCTGTGTTGGGACATTCCTGTTGTGACAATATAAGTTGCTATTCTAAATTTATTGTTGTTAAACAAATTATATGTTCAGACGTATATAATACTTGCAATATTACACTATACCGGCTACAGATATAAGTTACATTTGATGAAGATCAAGGGAAATAAAAAAAAATAGGTTATAGTTTTTTTAATATAGATTGAACCGAAGAGAATTATATTAAATTACTAATAATAATTATTTATTTTAGGAAAAATAACATAGCCAATAGTTTGGTAGTAGCATTATTGTGGTTGGTACTAGGGACATAAGTAGAGTTCTCCGCACTCCGCACCATTGATGCTGCACCGTGCACATGTTTATCCAGTGCCTTAAAACAGACAGTCCCTTCTGTGCACCAATACACATAGAATTTTACACATACGTACTATACTATATATGTAAATTCACATCTGCAGAAGTAAGCGGTTGGTCCACCTGGAGGTTCCTATCCAATAGTTCACCCAGCCTTGTCTACTCGACATGTCACAAGATAGGGTTGCGTAATACCTTCTGTGTTTATTTATGTATTTATTTTGATACATTGGGCAACTCAGTAATATGATTCAGAGGTGTATTTCGTTACACCCATTTTATTTCATATTCATAAACATTGTTAGGCCATCAGCCATGAGTATCGCTGAGTCGACACCGTTGTTTTCTTTTTGGTTTTGTAATAGGTTTTTATGAATATATGTATTTGCTTTTATTCATGTGTTGTGACTCTGTGTCTCGAATTAAGGTGTTTCTTTCTTTCTTTTTTTCTCTTGATTGTGTGTATGTGAGACAGGGTGTAAGTGTCTATTTGTGCGCGCACTTGGATGATAAAGGAAGTAATTTTTAGAAATGTAATAAATTTACTACAATAATGATGTGATCGGCAGGAGTTTCTATCGCCGTTCCTTGTCCTCGATGTTCAAGCGCCTGTTCGAAACAATGCTAGTATTACAAGCATCATTAAATTATTTAAAATTTGGTTAAATTAAAGTAAATTTAAAGACTCACACATACTCGTATTTAGACACAATCAGTGTTATGTAATATAGGCTATAGATAACTTTCATTATCACGTGTATTGTAAGGGGCTGATGGACTTATCTATCTTGTCTGAAGGATAGTAAATAACAATGGTTTAAGAACTTAATAGTACAATGTATTTAATATTGTTGATAGTTTCATTGTCATTCCGGCCTTGAGTTAAGTTTCCTGGCAATACATTGTGGGTACTTCGAAATCCTTTTAGGCTCGTATGGGACTTAGTCGTATAGAGTTATCCTGTATGTTCAATGAAAAATACGTAGACATAAATGAACTAGCAACTTTAAGTCATCTCGAGTATTATATTTATGTTCTAGTTTCGATGTTTTTATTATTATTGTCGTATAAAAATCGTTCTTGTTTAGTTTGAATTTTGAAAATTATCTGGAGCTAATGGATGTAGCCTATTCGAATCTCATCGAGTCTTAGTGCAAGAAAGTTCGCGATGGCCCTCGAAAACGGCTTATATACGTAGTTCAGGGGTGAAATTGAGCGCTAGTGTTTCAAAAGAGCCTTGCATTTTCTTTGGAAAAACAAGACCACCACATGCTTCTATTGGGATTGAGTTGTTGCAGCTCATTGAGTACTAAAACTCCTCCAGCCTTCAAAGTTTAGCTGTATTTCCCTCAACGTTTTGACTTGTCTACGGGACATCGCGGCTAAAAAGCAAATCACTACTAAGATTATATTATTTGCATGTACTATGAGATTGTGATCATGACGTTACTAATGTTGATACCAAATATAGAAAATATATTGTCAATGCAAATTGTTCGCTGAATTCAGCACCCGTGTGTCACCTGTCACTGAACTTAACTCCTACCGGATTAAGGAAGTATACCTTACATCCATTTGTCACTCAAGAAAGGGCTTTGAATGGACTTCATTGTTTTCTGAGCACTAAAATCAGAGGATAATAACTGAGAACTATCCTGTGTAATCCTATGAACGAAATTTAACTTTCCATTGTCGTCGTTTTTATGGAGATCTTTTTGTTTGTTCCTTATACATATTGATTAGAGTTAACCTAACCTATAGAGTAATGTTTAAGAGACGCGAAGCATATTACGCTTGAAAACGAATATGCTCCTTTATTCTATTGAAGGGACCTCAGATTGCAATGTGCAGAAGTCCTTTGAAAAATTCTCGTACCCTTAAGTAGCTTTTGTAGATCAAGAATGATTTATAAATAAACATTTCTTACTACTACTACAAGAAGATTCTATGTTGCTTCAATAGAAATTTATTTTCAGCTGACGATTAATTTCTACAAGATTACTTAAAATATTAACCCTATTTAAAACCATCTGACTCCGGATATCTGTCACCAAAAGGAGGCAGAGAACATTGCTTTGCATTATTACTTGTATATAATTTTGGGAGCCAAATTAAACTTGCAAAATTTCACTTAATTTAAATGTAAACAGCATTATTAAGGCCGGATATAAGATTTGAACATTGAAATATGTAACTCTACCGATCTACTTAGCTCGCGGGAATCATGTCATCGTGAAGATCTCGAAGATAAAGCCAAAAAATACTCGAAATATTCTCCTAGTACTCGTATGTTCAGTTTCCTGTTTTCAGTTGCAATAAATTATAATTGAAATCAAAACGACCAAGTGCGTATTCCACACTGATGTTTCGTCGTTGGGATGAGTAACTTAGATTTTTTTTAAATAAAAAATAAGTTTTCTCGGTTATGTTACTGTGGGAAAGAAAATTATTTCTGAAATTGTGAATTTAAAATAGCATATCAGCCATAACATAAAATATTCTACTTTCCAAAAACTGCACAATACATCACACAGTAATATATTTTCATATATTAGTTGGGTAGAAACTCTTTGATTAATCCATTATTGACTGCTTTTAGACATGTTGACTAAAGTATTGTGAAGCCGAAAATTCCTTTTGAATTTTACCGCTAGACAGCACTCGTTGACTTGACCGAGGAGCTTCGGACCGCGCTCACGTAAGAAGTTATGACAAATGAAATAGAGTTTTATCTTCACTAATCCGTACTGGAGATGCAGAGTGCATTACTCTTCAGGCATTTAAAATAACTTAGATATGTCCATCCAGATCCAAAAATCCGCACAATATGTCGACGGTGGAATACAGATGCAAACAATAATAATTTGGGAGAAGTATATTACAGTATGTTCCTAACTCCCTGAACTGTATGACGAATTCAAATCCTACATTAGGCCAGTTTGACTAATTACCGCATAGTATAAAACAATCTATCAGTCCGTTAGATCGCAATAATTTCCAAATCTATTACCTAAAATTTCATTAGTTTTTATCAATAAATAAAATACTTTATTAGACAGAATTAGAAGTGCAGGATGAACGTAAAATTTGTAAAATGCCGATTAAACCATTAACATTTTTTTCTGCTGCGGTCAGTATTTTGTTAACGATCACTTCGGTATCATCTTATCCGATATAAGACTACCTAAAACTGAGTAATTATTAATATACGTTACCGTGAAAGCTGCTGGGTCAAGGTTGAATCTAGTTAAAGAAATTTGCCTAAACCATTCATTTCAGAATCTAGCACCTCATGGGTTTTTTTATAACAAATACGTGCAAATAATCTTTGCTTCTAATGAGTTAAGGCCGCCTTAGATATTTCCAATACCAATCGTTTGATATTTGAAACGCTTCATACATATAATTACCCTCAGGAATTAATGATTAATCAGGATACTTGGTTATAGCTCTGATTGATCAAACATCCAGTTAACAAATTTTAACTCAAACAGTATTTTAACTATCGTATTCAAATTGAGGTATTGGAAAGCTATCAAAATTCAGTTCTCATTGAGGCGCGTACAAATTTAGCGGGAACTGGCGTCAGATACCCCGTTAATGATCGTAGACATACTTATTTCAGTGCTTTTTATAGTATACATCTTTTTTTTTAATTTTGCTTGTTTTTGTTTTAGATATCCTCGTAGTATTTATAAGTTTGAATTAAGAAACACACTTTGAATGTCAATCTTCTCAGTAACAATTTATTATATTTATTGAAAATGTTTTTTTATCAAGAACAATGAAAAACGAGAAAATCTTAACAGAAAATATCACTAGAAAATTACAAAATTTACTGTTTTCTAAACTTATTTAGAAGTCGTCGTATACTGTACGATTGACTACTTTGTATTAGTACTAAGCTTGGGTGCAGTATTCTCATAGCAACTAATGCATGGGGCTAACGGTTTAACGTACCCATCAAAACGCTCTTTGAACTCACCGAACGAATCACCTCACTCACCTCGCTCACTGAAGTACTCACCGTGATCCAATTCGCTCAACTCAGCCTAATACTTTCACATGACACAAACCGCAAGCTACGAGAAGAACAGAGACATAAAAATATTTTTTTTAACGTACTTAAGTTTCAATTAATTTAATTTGAACTCATGAATTAAAATAAAAGTTAATGTATGTTATAACTATTTAGTATCTTCGTTTCATTATTGTAATTCATTACTCTGTACTTAACGGAAACATGCGAAGTTGATGCAATTAACTGAAATTGAATTAAGCGATTCATGAGTGATTCGAAACTTTACGCGCGATCTCAATCACACTGATGGGTTTTATTTGAAACATTAAATTAATTTGAATTTGAATGTCGTCTGTTACACTAGCTAGCTGTATTGTAAAATATTTTATCATCATCATCATCACCATAACCACATAGTAATCATAATTTTCATCATCACCATAATGATAATTATCATCAACTCATCATCATCCTCGTCATCGTCATTACAGATTATAAGTCGTGCAGCTGGGGTCTCGGTCTTGATTCGCAATACTATTCCATCACGCTGATCTAATAGATCTATTGGAAGATTCAACAATTTTTTTTTTCATGCAAGTTAATGTATGACAACAATCCCGCCTGATTGTGAATGGTGATAATTTTTAATAAGTTTATCGAGAACTCTCAGATAGACAGGCTTCCGTATGATGTTTTTCTTCACACAAGTGATGCAAACGATAATTTACAACAAAATAATATAATACTTGTAGGCTATATTGAAATCCATTCGAAATCTTCACGAAAATAAGCCAACGATATATTATAATCCTACTTTACAAAACGGCTTTCATTTGTCAAAGCAAAACTTCACAAATTCTACTCAGTGCAATATATTCCAGGTCCATCAGAGATAAAGGTGATGTGAAAAATGCAGGAAATTTTCCACTCGGGAATTTTATTGAAACCTACTCACTCTGAGTTGAGGAGCGCAAAATGATGCGGGTGTATTTTTACGCGACCGTAAAAATCGTCATAAATTTTTCCAGAACAATTTGGCATTTTTCATTCCTTTAACTAGCGCTCAGGGACATAAATTTTTAATACATTTAATGATTGATTGAAATTCTTGCATTGCTTGATACTTAAATATTTTAAGCAAAGTTTTCCATGTACATCTATTTTAGACACGTATAATACACATAATATGACACGAATTTTAAAAAATATACTCGCGAAATAAAATTCTACGGATAAAGAATTGAAAACTGTTTACAATAAATATCTGTTTCTGTTACATATCCACAAAAATTTACATATTATTTTCCCGAATAATTTGACATTTCAATCTTTTCCAGTACTTACGGTTATACATTTTTAATGCCTTGAATGATTGTATTATAAATTGCTTGATACTTAAATATTTAACATTTCGTATACAGTAACCCATTTTACGTGTACCTACAGTTGTATAAAAGTTTTATACAAGTACGTTTGCTAGAAAATAATATATAAATTTCGTTCTCAAAATATTTTATAAAACTCTGTCTCTGTACACTTTCAAATCATCATAAATTTTTAAGCAATTAGACTTTTTTCATTTCGTATCTGTAATGAATAATCACTAGAACATTTTATTTAAGTACTGATTTACATATGTCGTATCTATAAAAAATAAATCTACAAAATTTACACCCGCAAGAAAGTCAACTGAGTTTTTTCGTGTCAACGCTTTTATTTGAAATACACTTTTACACAACCATAAAATAAATATAAACTTTTTCAGCAGGAAATTACATCGTTAGCCGTTATTTATTTAAGTTAGTAATCGGAAACTGCCTTGAAACAGCAGCATGTTTAATGAGTAGCCTAAACAGACATTATTTGCAAGAAAAATAATAGGATGAACAAACTCCATAGATCTTTTAATCCTAGTCAACCTCCCTGTTTCTTTGGCACCTAGCTGCACACTTAGGGCTAAGGCGATAAAATGATATTAGAAATCTCTCCTCTCTGTACTCCGTAGTATAGTCCCGATAAAACTTGTACTATTTTGTCGAACTCTTTAGTTACCAGGCTAGTTAAAATGCTCATTCTTTAATCAACAGTAAACTGTTTTCAACATGTTACATTTTCATGTCTGGCAAATTATTAAGTGGGCCCCGCCCAATTTCTGAATCATCCAAATTAACCACACGGTATCTTTGGTGTAACTAATCTGGTGTTATGGTGACTACCATCTAAGGGCAGCTTTTCATTAAATAACCTTTTGAAAGATATAAAATTATTCTTTAAATGCTTCACTTACAGCCACACTAGAATCGCCTTTACTGCGTACTTAAAAATACATGCCATGGAGTAGACGAGACAGCAATATTATTTTGATTCATATATCCATTCTACAAATCCTAAGACGTAAGTAATTTAGGGGCAAAACAAAAACTTTATTAAAGCTAATTTTAATATCAATATGTTGTAAATTAAATGTAATCAGGGCATTTAATTCTGACCTAAAATGTGAAGTGGTGTACAGTGTTCATAAAGCGCAACGTATACTACGTTTGGAATGATTTTCAAAATTGGTATAAAGAAGAATGTGATAAATGTTCCAACTATCCTCAGTGGTAAAGGATAACTAGTTACATAAGTATATTATACCATACAGAAACTTATACCCAGCAAATGAAAATGATTTTATATAAACTTATCAGTACTTAATGTGTCGGTCTTTGTGCTATTCAATAATTACCTAAGGGTCGTAGTATTTTGAGGACTTTTTCTGTCTGATGCGGTATCACACGAAAACGACCAAGAATTACATTTAATTGTGAATATTTCCAATACAAGAAATGCTTTTGTTCCTGTAAAATTGTAAAGAAAAATCAGTATAGAAATTTTATACTGAGGATAGCAAATACGTTTTGATTGTTATTCTGTAATTGTTGTAACTATTAAATACAATTATTTCTTATGTATTGTATATTGTATATCGACACCTTAATACTATAATGATAAACTAAAACTAAGTTTAAAGTGAATAAGGGTAAATAAATTAATAAGGTAAATGTTAATCATATATAAATATATTGAAATAAAGAATAAAAAAAAAATACATTATAACACAATTTCCATATTAATGACGGGGTACATATAGTTCTTATTTCTAGGTCGACGGATCGTGTGCGATCACAGTACGTATTTGTTGTGGATACTAGAATGAGGTGAACAAGTAACGCGACTGATACTCATTTTTGCGTCGCCAAAGCGAGCGGACATTTGATATTTATATTAAGTTCGCGATTTGCGAGTAGTAAGCACACTTTCATCTCAGACAGCCTTTGAGAAATAACTCGTATAGGTTCGAAACTAGTCGGACGATACTGACTAAAGTACGACGAGAGTAACCGATATATACCGGTATTTATGTACTCAGACACTCACGAATCATTAATTGTAAAATTAATGCTATGGTTTAACTTCGATTGAGGACCACCTACACTGCTGTTAATTATCTGAGTCAAAGGAATTGCTACTTATTAGAAACTAGAACTCTTTGGAGAGAATATGCAAAAAGAGTCGAGTGGCTTACACAATTTTTACCAAATTAACAAACTGATAACCCTCATTTCGTGATATTATTCTGAAGCAGATTATGAACCTTACCATAACTAGCACGAGCGCATGTACAAAAGATGTTACGTCACCAACACGTTTGGGGGCAGGCAAGAAGCGATGAATCCCTTTATTAACTGACTCCCCAACTTAACAAACGAAATGCATTAAAATATGATTCATTTTAGAAAGAGATTTATATGTAGTAAGTAGGCATAGGACCTTATTACCATACAACGTCTAAAAGACACCCTTCATACTTCATATTTGACATAAACGTTATTGTAGTTTCGGCGCTGAAACGCGTCAACGAAAGTCGCTGGCTCACTGTCCAAACCATTCGTTTTACGGCAATACGCCGCGAACCTTTTTGCTTATTCACAGCTGTCAAAGGGATGTGTTACATACTACAAACATGGTAGGTTACGCAGCAGCTAGGATATTTGTTATTAGGTTTTATGTCAAAGGTTTTGAATGTTACATTTTGTTTGTTATTTGTTACACGTACAAATTGCCAACGGCTATGCGGTTAGGACTAACACAACCCCAAAGAAACGTATATTGAATGGCTGTCTGCATGTGTATTTAACCATTTAACTGAAAGTTGTAGTAAGCACATTGTTAAAGAAGTAAATATTTTAACAAAAAAAGTCGACTCTAACTTGAAGAATTTGTTTCATGTCTTAGCTTTCACCCTTAGGGAAAGTGTTTTTTCTTCAAATTTAAATTGGACCAAATGGGGGACCCTCTCAAATAAGGAATTTCCCAAATCCGTTAATAAATGACGTAGTTCTGAGATAGCAAACATAAATAAAACGAATTGCGGACCTCCTTCTTTTTTACGAGTCGATAAAAAAGTAAACACGGAATTGCTTAATACCTTGCTGACCAAACAATATTATAATGTTAAGGGACATTTTAGCGATAAATTTTTATGGGGTGTCTACGTTTAAAAGATCTTACATGAGTACCGTTGCCACCATTTCACTCAATTGGTCTGATGCCGTGTTTTTGTTTAATTCTATAAGTTAATTGTCATTCTTAGTTGTTATTTGGATTAAAATCGTTATTCACAAAATGAAATGTAATTTATGACTTATTTTTATGGCATTGTAAAAAGAAATTAGGAAACATTTGTAAGCTGGTTCTAACGGCAAAGTATTCAGTAATCTAATATTGTTATTGTAATTTCATATTGTTTACGTAATTTAACATGGATCATTCATTGCTTCACAGGCGGGTATTTATATCGACTATTAGTACCTACTGTTAGAAGGTCGAAAATTTTAATGCTATTTTTTTTTTCAATGAAGTCTATACAACAGATTAGATACACACACAAACAGACACACACAGACACATTTATTTATTTATTTATATTTACATATTCGCGGTAAACGTATATGTTTTCGTGGAATAAGTGATATAATTTATTTCCTAATTAAGTTTCCTTTTTACAGCTATTACGATAATAATAAAGTTTGTTTTTCTCATTCATTAATCTAAGCAAAGAGGCCGCAAAAAAGATAAATTGGGGTAAACAATTAACAACAATTGACTTCCGAAGCTAACCAACCACCTGTTTGTTTAAAGTGACTTATTTAAATTACCTAATGGTGATATCCGGTCGTAAGCGATGATAATTTTTGATGACTTATAGACTCATAAATGTCTATACTCTGTCCTTATAAAATTTCATATGTGTGTATCCTTGTGACCAAAACACAAGTAATCCTTGTGTAAAAGATCAATGCGAACGTTTTTGAGCTGTAAGTGTGTAAAAGAAATTTCCTTATTTATTATTTTAACACTATAATATGTTTAAAAAATAGATGAGTTTCACTTAATAGGTTATAGGCACAACGTCTTATACTATGCGAAAAATGCTGTATAACATTTAATGTCTCTAATATCATTATATGAATAAAGGATAATAAACTTCGCCATCAATAAAATTACATGCTAATAAAAAGGAAACTGCTTTAATAGCATACATTAAATTTTTTATGTACAATATTCCTTTATTCATATTAATGATATCGAAATTATAGTACAATGCAGTAATTATGAATGCAGTAATTATTCACTTCGAGACATAAATAAAAAACATATCTTGAACTTTTTTTAGGTTTCTCATTAATACCATTATGAAATTTGCTTACAGATCAGTCTTCCGATGACTTTAACCAGCATCCAAAGAAACTATGGAGATAGCTTGCTCTATCCGTAGGTGATATTAACAATAACACTAATTTAAAGTTTGATCTTATTCCACCATGCTTCTATGGAGAGGTTACTGGTTAATCCAGGTATCAGAAGTTTAAACGCTGTCCAAACAATGATAACCAGGATCATCGGTTCAGGACCTATACAGAATGTTTTCCACAGCAGCCGCTTAGCTTACATTTATAACTATCATGATTTAGCTATGCCAACCATAGCTAGGTAATTGATTATTTAATAACTTTAGTGTGCGCTTAGGCCAACAACTGCAATATACAACAGCAATAAAAACTAAATGTTCGTTGTGCAATTAATTCCGTAACTTTACAGCGAGAGACGTTATCATCGCCTTTAAACTGTTCGAATTTATTTCACTTCGTAATAATATGCAAACACGGCGAGGGCGGTTGTAACGTTTGAAAGCGAGAACGGCAAGAAACGAGTAATTTAAACTTAAATATAGCCGTAGCATTGTTAATTAATAGTTACTTTAAAACTCTTTTTATATTAACGGAAAACGAAAAGACGGGTGATCTGATGATGAGTGGATAACGTCTCCTATGGAGATTCGTGGTACCAAAAGCATCATCAACACACTGCCAGCCGGATCTGGGAACTGCGTTGTTCAGAGCCCAGCAACATCCAAGCTAAGAAACTTGGCGGCTAAGCCCCGGGCGTTATTCAAACAAGATGCAAGACGAACGAAGTCAGATTACACACAACGATAAATAGACTCTTCTTGGACTCTTAAATCAAATTTTGACTCGATTACTAAAGGTATATTTGATATAAGCAATAATAGTATAATCTTAAGAAGTTTACGATTCAATGATTATAGCATGATACGTTAAGAATTCATAAGACAGTTGACAGCTCTAGGAGAAATAAATAGTAAGTGAATGGAATGAATATAAAGGAGTAAGTTAATTCCATATCTATTCGAGTTTAGTACATGTACGATATATAAATTAACATACAGATATCGTCGTAGGGAGATATGCAAGCGTGCCCTGAAGTGTAAGTACCCTCAAGCGATACCTTGTAGAGTATCCTAAAGACTCCGATATAATAATCCTTAGATCATTTTTATCATTGTTGGTTTGAAATAATTTAGGTAATGGTTAGGTAAATTTCTTGACATAAAAAAGACAGCGATAGATATAAATAAGAAATAACCAGCCAACACGCGATAAGTATTTATTTTACACTAACGAACGCTTCGGCTGGAAATCGAGCCCTCCAAGGTAGCTTTTTCTCAGTAGGCAAACTTGCTGTTGTGGGAGTCATTGTCGTGTCTCAATAACATACCAAATAACAGATTTGCAGGATCGGTGGCAGGACTCGATATTTTAACAAAATATATATATTTTTTTAATTACGTCCTACCATGTAATGTACCAGTTACTGTACAATACAATATAGGTATTTTATTGAGCACACAACATACCAATGAAATTAACGTGACATATCACTGTACAGCAGGTGACCTCAGTGATATCGTCAACGACTTACGTAATCAATTTCATATAATTTTAAACTTATATAATCGCGAACATTTATATACGTTTGAATCTCATGTGCTAGCTAGAGAATTTACTTTTAAAGCCCGGTCAGATTTGTATCATCAAAGCATGTTTGCTTAATTAAAAGCACAGATAAGAAATTATTTAAAGCACTGTAATGGATAATACACAAACACAAATAAACTTTCATATGTCATTTTGTTCACTTATTTTATTGCATGTGATAAGAAACTTCATCAATATATAATTATTACTTACTTCAATAATGGTCCACATATTTGACCAGGAAATTCAAGAACTTTTATTTCGTAATACAATCATTTTGAACTGGATGTTGAAAAGTAACTTAATTTTTCTGTAACCAAAAATTCTTGCTAAGCTTAACTGTCACTTGCAGCAATATGCGTGTCTTGTACAATGAGTAATTTCATATTAAAAAAATGTAAGAAAATATACCAAACCCGTCCGTTCTTCCATATTGCCGAATATACTTAGAAATTAAGAAATATCGTAAATATAGGTACCCTACACTAGCCTACTGAGAAACCTTTTCAAAATCCTAGTTTAAATTTTTTACAGGACGAGGGATATATGTATATATATTGCTAGATATATTTGTAGCTCAACTTTATCACAAATATAACTTCATCACTACTTGGTCATAAGGTTATGTAAAGGGCTTGTGATTTTTTTTATATATGAAACTGTTCAAAGGAAAAATTATTAACATCTTACTCTAACATTTCTTTACAAAAAACTACAAACGGTCTCGAGCATCTTCGAAGTTGCTGTTACCAGCGACTTAGATAAGACCTTCTTTTCAATTCTTGGTCAGGCATAGCAAAAGTTTGTTCTATAAGTACAAAAACTTCCCACTAGAATTTAGTCACGGTAAAAGTTCAGTTCGTGAATCCCATACTAGTAAGGTAAGGTAAATAAAATAAGTTTTGCAAAACTACCGTTTTACCTATGTATCTCTTTTGGCATATACAGAATGAATACTGTGGTACATATAAGCTATAAAATATCAGGTACAATAACTGAACAAACTTGGTTCCAAATTCTCACTAAAAATTGCCTCGGATATATCGTACAGTGTATAAAGTATTAACAAGTCTGGAGGGTTACTTAGTAAACGGGTACAGATATGGTACAGTTCGGATACCCCTTGCAAATATCCGTAAGTATTGATGATCGTTTATGATCAGGTGACCCATCCGCCAGATGACCCTCTTTGCCGGTTAAAAATAACGAAACGGACCCTTCATTTTCTTATGCTTTGATCAAAATATTTTTTATTCATTGCATACTTCAAATTAACCCTTCACATTTAAATTCTTTTATAAAATTTACAGTATATATACATAAAATATACGACAGTCGTTGGGCATAGTTGGGTTTATGCGTACCAAGTATCAAATTTTCCAACCATTAGATATGGACTTTACGTGTAATAAAAGTACACTTAAACAGACACCCGTTTTGTGCGTATGTATGTAACGGTTCCGTTTTTACATAAAATCTACGGAACCCTAAAAAGAAACACATAATGCATGTATTGGTGCTGGACCTTAACTAAATATAACTAATTTTACCAGTAAACTGGAGGATAAGGTAAGTAGCAAATTTCAACACTCACGACTCTTTTACGATTACAGTTCAAAACGTAATGAATTGAAAAATACTTCCTTATGTTGATTTTATTGTGCATTTTCATGTCTTTCAGATTATTAAATTTTATTAAAGAATTGAGATTGTCTAGAGGTCACCTAAAGTAAAAAGATTTTGTTTAAGATATTATCATGAAATAATGCACAAGAAAATAATACTTTGACTGACTGTTCGGTTTGATTTATAGCATTTTAAGGTAACGACCAGTCATCTCATTAAAAGTATAACGGTCTTATAAGCCCATGCCGTTCCTGAATACTAAGTACAGGCGATGAAAGGTAAGAGCAATTTGGCTGAGGAATAATTTATGTCAATTTTTCAGACCGCATATAAATATAACACTCTTCAACTCCAGCGTGGTTTCAATAAAATTCTCGAGCGGAAATTTGGTGTATTTTTCACTCCTTTTTAGGTTTGTCGAAAAATATCGCGACATTGTAAAGGTCTGCGTTGATTCATGTCAACCCTTATTTTATTTTCTACTCAACTGATGCTATGACATGGGTTTCCATAGAAATGGGTCTACCGGTTTCTTTTTGGTTGTGTGCACATTGATGGCGGACCATTATTATTACGAATCACTCTTCAGTTACGAGGTGTGCCTCGTGCTTTGCATTGGCACGCTAAGAAATCATTCGGAAGATATAATGACCACAAATACTCTTATTGTGAAAATGACTCTAATATGTCAAGTTGTTCAAAAGTCAAACGAATTTAGATCCTACCAATGACCATATACAATCGCATATACCGAGTAATCGGCATCTATCGACATTCATAATGTACTCGCGTGACAGTAATGACATCATCCGTACATCACCATTGATAATTTAGTCATCTAGAAATAGTAAAGTTAATACTGGAGCATTGGGGTCACAAATTTGTATCCCGCATATATATTATTTTCCAAATAATATGAGAAATGGTAATCAATATTTTCTTTGATGATGAAAACACCGTGAGAAAATCTGCAAGGAACTGAGCTCAACATTTGAACAGTTAAAGGTTCTGAAGAATCGTGTATCGTCTAAAGACTCGTGTTTGTACCCACCCTCCTTAACATTGGCATCCAAACCCAACTGTACCAAATAGTATTAAACACAAGACCGCAAACACTTCCTAGTAATGGGAGGTTACGAGTATAATGCCTATATATAGTCTACAAGGGGATTAAGTAACAAACCAACCAACGTTATGGGTATATTAGTTAATATTGTCTGGACACTCAATCGAAGAACAACCAATGGTCATAGATATTGTATGCGTTTTGTTCTGTTAGGATCAATTTAGAAAAACTTACTGTGAGTCTGGATACACAAGATTTTGTCAGAATAATAAATTCCTACACGGCTGGAAGCTACAATCTTCGTTCAACCCCTCCTCGCCTTCCTCCACAGATACACAGGGACTTTTAAGACCTCTATACCTAATGGATGCCGTGATATATACAAGGTAAAAAATTATATGTGCCTCTCAAATAACACACATTCTCTCTCACTATCACCTTCGTTTTCTGATTCGTCGTAATGTATTTTGTTCGTTACATCCCAAGACCGGCTATATATTATATTCATTCATATATTTATCTACCCTCCGAATTCAGACAGTAATGTTTCAAAAAATTCAAAATTGTTTAATCTTCGTTATTTTCGCTGACATAGAACTGAAAAGGTTTAAATGGTTTCAGTTTTTATACTTCACACGGATGTTACCTGAAAACCTGTTGTGTTAAAAAATGTTTACCTGAAAACGACAATAGCATTTTTAGAAAATAATTTTTAATCCAAATACAGTAATCTCGTATTTTTTTCTACTTAAACTAAAAGTACATATGACTTTTGAGCGCGCTAATTATGAGGCCCCCAAAAAAGTGCACGTATTTGCCGTAACCACAGAAGAAATTAGAGGTGTAGGGGACTTCATCCATCACTAAGACTAACTATACTTTACTGATCATGGTGTATTCCGCTAACCAGTTGATGAGGCTTTGGTACCTGGCCCTTCTTATCGGACGGCACCGGGTGCTGAATCATTTTAATTCCAACAGAACTCATGCACAGTAGTTCACTTGCGCTTGTCTTAAATATTATAGATGTCCATGGAAGTTGATAATAACTTACCATTGCATTGCTCGCTTAATCATTTGCCTGAATATTAACATGAAAATTCAGGCAAATTAAAACCTTGTCATCATTACATTGGGTGACCTAAGTTCTAACAACTTTCAATGGAAGGAAATTCAATATTAAATATCGTTTCATTTTAAATTCTTCTGTTTGTGTTTTTTCTCAACTATGATTTTTCTCCTTTTATCATGTTACTGGATAGTAACACTGTTCTTT
>DWPT01000536.1:0-23401 GCA_018251895.1 Agathymus mariae mariae
GCGTGTTGGTGACCGCAGGTGACCTGACCGGTATTCGTCACACACATGAAGATGCTGCTGCCCATCTTCTGGATCAGTTCTGCTAATTTTGAAATTTGGTCCAATTAGTATAGCCATATTCCTAGTATTACCTAATATTGTGAATATCGTGTCTCTTCTTAAGATAACTATCAGAGTATTTTTAACGTACATGATATTATCTTAAATATAAAATTGTGATACAACAGTTAAAATATTGATTTACTTAAGGAGATCTCTAAGCGAGTTCCTAAGGCTGAGAGAACAACAGACCATTAAGACATCACACTGTGAAAGTACCTAAAATAAACTAACCTTGTTGTCCACGTCCGTTAAAAGCCTCATTTTTCTAACAGCGGAGGCAGAGCTAACTCCCTGACAAGATTTCAGTGTGAGAACTCCATTATAATCATGACTGTTGTAATTCAAAAAATGTGGTGGAATTCATTAGTTAAAGCATTTATTTATTTATAACAATATAAGTGTGCCAAGTGCTAGTGCTATTTTGGTAATTTGTTTTCTTAATATTTGCTATATAATTGGGGCATTTCTTAACAAATGATAGATAGAGATAGGGCTCGCATTTAAGTTTTCTGTGATTTTATGTCCGTATTTGCGAGAAGAAATCCTCAAATGCGACAGAAACTGTGCCATCGGAAGTGACGTACTTGTTGTTTGCCTTTAAAGCAAAACTTTGACCATTTTATTTTACTTTACTTGGCTGTAGGTATCGTGGTTCCGGGATCTATTACTCTCCGGACACACACAAACTCACAAAAACGCACTCTCTTTATATTAATAATAATAAAGAATTTTATTTATCGAAAAAAATATTTGAGGAATGGTGTGATGGTGCACAGTCACCGGTAAATTTCTGTTATATCAAAGTAAGAAATCGAGGAAAACCGTTTGTGATTGCCTCTAGTACACTGCAAACGAAATTCGTTAAATCATTTAACAGTTGATTCTAGAAGGGTGATAAAAGATAGGTAGGTGAAAGCTATGTATGCTACACGTTAAACTAGAATTGTCGAAATAAAACTAGGTGGTACAGTATTTAGCAAACACGGGAGGTTGGATTGGACTCAAAGATGGATTTAGATTATAATTATTTCATTTTTTTTACATTGTTTCAGTACCGCCAGACTCACCTCGTATATACGACTCCGAGGGTAAGGAAATTCTGGGAACAATCGCCGGACCTTTCCGAGAAGGTCAAGATCTTCTGCTCTCGTGTCAAGCTTCTGGAGGTAAGTGTAACGCCTATTTAGTAAGACCCAATTTTTCATAAAAAAAAATTCCCTTCGTTTTTTAATTGCAAAAAATAACAATTTGGTTTCATTTAACTTTTAAATGTTTCCAAAAAGGGAAAAGAAAATGTTTTCAAACTTCTGACTCAAAAAATAACCATATTGTTTAATTAAACTTTTAAATGAATTCAAAAAAGGAAAAGGAAAATGTTTTCAAAGTTCTGATTCAAAAAATAGCCATATTATTTAATTTAACTTTTAAACGTTTTCATGATGTTGGTAATTATAATTGTATAATGTTTCTCATTTGTTATGTTCATATTTTACAGTTAGATGACCGTTATGATTTCCAAAAAAAATTCTGGACAATATAATGATCCCAAAACAGTTAAGGTCCTGATGGAACAACTTTTTATTCTTTCTTTCTAACTTTCATTTGTACTTAGGCAAACCACCACCGAACGTATCGTGGTACCTCGGAGAACAAAGGCTGGCGATTACCAGGGATGGTTCCGTATGTCAGCTGCACATCCAGACGATATCTCGTGAGATGTATGGAGCAAAGCTGCAGTGTCGAGTGGAGCCCCCGCTCCTGCAGCCGCAGTATAGAGATGTCACTATAAAGTTATTTCGTAAGTTTCAATCATCTATAATAACAATAGCAATGAAACTGTAATGAAATCATACACCGACAAGATTATACTTACCGGTTATATCCGCTTATTAAATCGAAACATGTTGAAAATATATCGTAGTGGATAGTTGGAGAATTTTACCAACACGCATCCAAAATCCAACCATCTCCAGCAGGTGGAGCTGATGCTATTGCTTTGTGGTCCGTCGATTGTCCGTTCGAATCTTAGATTCAAGCGTCGATGGAGCTACTTGTACTTGTTCGATTATTGATTATCTGTAATCAATTTATAAAAAGTAATTTTAAATATATTTTATTTTATGTAATATCGACAACCTTTAGAAAGCAATTTCGATCTAAACTTCAGATTATGTTATAGCTTTGCGGAATTGCTTTGTAGGCCTGCCTGTTAAGTAAACGATTCTAGAATCTTGGTAAGGTATGATGTCTCATTTGTATGTCCATTACACCAGTAACCTAGTGAGGAGGGGAATTTGAATGTCATAGGTAATTTAGATTCTAACCGAGCCGAGTTTCCCAAATTGCTAACTGACGAATACCGAACTGACAGTTATAATAGTGGGACACTAAATTTGCTATTTTATAACAAGGTAATCATTAAATATGTTTAATGCAGAAATCGAAGTTAAGATTATTAATTCACTTACATTCCTGCCTCCAACAAAATTAATAATACACATCACAACAGGATCCACTCATGAAATTCATTAGACATTGAGTAAATTTCACTAGTAAAATATTTCATTACACATACCAGTTGTTTGACAAAGGCTTTGCAAGCCCGTGTAAGCTGTTATTAAATATTGTTTGCTAAAACCTCACTTTGGATATAGTGAATTTTGCTCTGGTAAGTTTCATTCGATTCATGGTTGCATTTTTCAAATTTTAGAGAGAGAATGCCAGTTTTCAACGGTTCAAACATTTTGTTTCTTAATTTCTCAAAGAGGGTGTAGCGGCCAATCATGTAAAAAATCTTTATAGACGGGATTAACCTGGATTTTATATCGACCACCGAGAGAAGAGAATTAACGCCGTACCCTCGTCTTATTCAGCAAAGTGCACCAAGAGCAGTGATGTTTGGCTTAAATTCAAGGATGGTAAAATCCCTGACAAGTATTTATTAATATACCTAATGCATTTAATGGACTGATGTCAACAGTTTTCTCTTCTTCACCTAGTCAAAGTAAAAATAAGCAGCAGTAGGTGATAGTTCTAAAGACAGCCTGGATCTTGAACACAATATTTTTCACAGTCAAACCACAGTTCGTCCGAGTCACCGGCACAGGAGCTACTAAGGCCGGTCAGGAGAGATCTTTTGTGTGCACAGGGCGGGGGTCGAAACCACCGCCTAACATCGAATGGTTTATTAATGCGCAACGTGTGGATTCCACCCTGATTAAGGTAAAAAGAAAATGCGGTACTTTTGTATTAGGCTAGCGAAAGTTGTAAACAAGACGCAAATTTACTTGCTAAGTAACCCACCCGTGCTTCCCTTCATAAAACCTACGTGTTACGTTTAGATAAAGCACACGCGCTGTATTAGGAACGTTTCCTTTCGCTTCTCTTAACGCAATGTTAATATAATTTTTTTTTCATACACCACGGGAACAGGTCAATTTTCCAGAATCAAAAGTATCCTACTATCCTATATAATAATCAAAATATAAGTTAATATGCTAAGTACCATCCAAATCTGTTTAGTGGCTTAAGTGTGCTACATGATCTGACAGACAGACAAAAATTTAAAAAAAACATATACGTTATGTCATTTATAATGACAACAAAACAATATAAGTTAATCTTTGCAAGAACAATTAATTAGCATTACGAGTACAATTTTATTATGAGTGTAGGGACACCACTTTACTGAAGAAGATTTTAGTGCACAAACTTCGTAAATAGCTTTCAAAAATTAATAGGAACTGTAGTTTTTCTTATTACTGTAACAACTTCAATATTTAATTAATATGCTTGTCGGTAACTGCTCATTATTATAAAAAAAAAATTATTATTATTTTACGTAATCGCATGAATTCCTGAAAGGAGGTTAATACCAGTTTGTTCGGGAGTAGCGAGGTGCGGATTGCTCCAGAACTTATCATCTAAC
The DNA here is from genome assembly GCA_018251895.1 of Agathymus mariae mariae. Taxonomy (NCBI): domain Eukaryota; kingdom Metazoa; phylum Arthropoda; class Insecta; order Lepidoptera; family Hesperiidae; genus Agathymus; species Agathymus mariae. The sequence goes on from DWPT01000536.1 coordinate 4,031, forward strand.
TGCTGATGGCGTCATAGCTAAATTAAAATGTCTATTATAGTCAGAAATCGAAGGTGATGTGAAAAGGAGTATCCTCACTTGGCGAGTAAGAAGAGAGAATAGCGGTAGACAATTGGTGTGTCGTGTCTCCAACCCCTGGTTTCCGGCCTACACCTTAGAAGATTCCTTGACTTTTGACGTCATGTGTAAGTACAGTAGAATGAGTACTATCTAGAATAATAAGTGTTAATATTTTAATGAGACTTGATGGCAAAGCAAAATGGACCTTATGATTTTGACCGGTATGTATGAGGGTATGTATGTACGTTCATCTATTCCCCCATAACTCCTAAACTATTTATCATAATTTGACAAAATAAATTAGATATTGTTGGAAACGTCTTGATTGTTCGCTATTAATAGGGTATGACATCATAATAAATCGCATATTGCGCCCTCTAGATGACATAAAGTCATGATATAAAATATATTTTTAATGACGCCGTGTTGGATATCAAATGAAAGAGCTTAATCAGCACATTTCAGAAATACAAATTGTTAGCCGTTGCTCTCGGTCGTACCCGATTACTGTAGGCTGAACATACTTTTTCTCCAATCTCAATTAAATACTCTGCAAATCCTTTGTCACGATTTTATAACCCCAAAATAAGGAAGTTAAAAAACTAAATCCCGACTAATAATAGGAATTAAGAAATATGTAGTCAAAATGTGTTGTGTATTACATAAATAACTTACACGCAATACATTTCAGAGAATATCGAATACATCGACACGTCCTACGCATAATTCGTTAATTAAAAATTGCAAATTTTACAGGAGAGGTGATTGAAACTTGAAATGGCTTTAGGATCTTGAATACTGTTACTAGAGGTTTAAATTGGTGTATAGGCTTCCTCATTTTTGTTATTTCGAATAGTGTATGTAATAGTTTTTTATTCCTTCCAGATTTTTAAATATGAGACATAAAAAGTTTTGCTTCGAAATTGAGGAGCCATTTTTTTGATAATGAGGCAAATACACATATAAACACGGGAAAAGGATATGTAACAAAAAACAAACTTCCTCATACAATGCTTTGCTCTTAACATTTCACCTTTACCTCTTCGACTAGGTAACATATAAAAAGTTATACGTGGGAAACATATATATCTGTATCGATTACGTCAAAAAAGTTTCCAGTGTTTGTAGTTTTATAAACAGAAATGCGAAAAATAAACTTAAATATGAAAAGAAAAAACATATTCCTGCAAATGTAATATTTTTATGATTATGGATATAAAATGGTATTGAAAATCTTACACTTATGGAATAGTATATTTTATTTTGAGGTATTATTATTATTATTATATTGATTTCGCGTCTCATGACATACCATACATACCATAGAACAAAACAATCACCCCAGCGACCAAAAGTATGGATTTCACCAAAATTGGTTAACCTTCTAGCGTATGACACTCATTACAAGGTCCTCAAGAAAACCAGGGAGGCGCTTGCCACGATCGATGTTTCGAAGGCTTTCAGCGGGGTCTGGCACACTAGCCTATTAAGCAAGCTTCCAGCATAAGGTATTTGCTCTGGCCTTATCGGCTGGTAAAGTAATTTCTGAGCGATCGGTTTTTCCGAGTTGTCGTCGATGGTTGTTTATCCCAATCAAAAGCATCAAAGGTCGGATATCCTGAAAGGCCCGTTCTCTGTGTCACTCTATTCTTGCTTCATATTAGTGATCTGCTCAAGCAATTCGGTATCTATGGGAATGCAGATGACAGCACACCGGTGAAGAGATATCTGCCGATCTGTCGGACCAGTAGGTCGGACACTGTCACTGAAAATGGGACGACCGTCAATTAAGAGTGGTGCAACCGACGATCTGTCAACAGCATGAACGTAATGTCTCTTACCTACTATAATGGCTTGCGATTTATCGGCATTAAGTAGTAGGCCTAGACTTAGCCCACTCGTTAATGCACGCTAGGTCTTTATTAATGGATATGATAGCAGAATACATAGTGAGTAAATATCGAGAGGTGGTGATCTACAATACTGTACAATGTGTTTTGATTTTGACCTCCAATAATATTTAACATGGTATATTTCTGTTATTTGATATAACTATGTAATATAGTTTGATATAGTCTTCTTAAAAAAAAAGCTAAAGATAACACACGCGATTCAAGAGCGGGAAGCTTTCTCTTTTATACCTACATTGCTATACAACGAGAGAATACTACCAGTATTTTGGGTACTCTATCCCAAAGAGCTTATATACATTTATTTTATTTAAATTGATATTTTATTTTAATTTAGCTTTATTTTTTAAATATTTATATTAATAAATATGGGGCCTTGATCGTGATTTTTTTGATGGTGTATTTTCCAGATCCTCTAATTGACTCTATCTGAATATATCATTACTTGTCCAATAGGATTTTTCGTGTTCAGTAAAGATAGGCAAAGGTGATTCTGAAAATTTAAAAATACTTACTACATGAAGGTACTTAGCAGTTGCACCACAATTACTAATATCAAACAAAAACCCTGAAAGTTCTAGCTAGATACCAAATATTTTTTTTTATAAATCCGTTACATATTGCTCGTGGTAGTTATAGTAATTTCTCAAATGTTCAATCCAACTCATACATAGTCATGTATCATATAGATATCAGCTGTGATTATATGTCCGAAGCAAAGCTTTTCAAATACGAAGTACTTCTAAAGTTTCCGAAGCAAAAATCTGTAATAGTAGTAGTCAGAACCATTTGCGTTGGATTTTGAAATTCTAATAAATAATTTGTATTAATAGATTACTAAAAGGAATCAAAGAATTTTTCAAACACTAATTATATTATCATTACGTGAGTAGCTAAATTTATTAACATTATTACAAATTGAAATATAATACACACATACAATCCTGTTTTTCAAGTTTCCTTCGAACAAACTGCCGATCACTACGATCACCGCAGTGAAACTGATTAACTGGCAGGTCTCCTAACCGAATTAAAATATTTTGAATTGTACTCTTAGCTCTAAATTGCTATTGAGTTATGATAAAGACTTCACATGAAATTTTACACCTCCACCCAATGATTCTCTGCAACAAGCAATCAAAAACCGAGAAAGAAATTTCTCGGTCTTTTGCCCCATATTGAGTGACAGCTCAGATGCTGTGTTCAATAGGCAGAATACCAACAAAGCAATCCGGTTGTCAAAGATTGATTTAAGCCCCAGCGCGATCTAAGCATAAGGTTGCAATTTTTACACCCTTAAGTACATATGCAGGCTTGAAATTTCCTCATGAGGCTTTCCTTTGCTGAAGTAGTTGATTCTTCATTTTAAATATTCGTGCTAAATACGGGTCACCTTGTATACCTTAGCTTTAAGCCGTTATGAACAGAGAATCCCACATTAAAAACCACTCCAATGGGATTCTATTATATACCAAGAAACTTCGACGGAGCTTCCGACTCTGATATTGGACGACAACAGAGATATTACATACTTGGTATTCCGGGGCAGCTTCAATATTTGCCGAGTCAGACAATCGAAGATTGTGTGTTTACGCCGCATTTACTCAACGAGTATAAGTAACATTTAGTTACCATTTTCGTTTTACCTCCGATAAGTATTTTTGGAATTTATGTTACAAATCTGCTAATCAAATATAATTTTTAATTCTTAATTTTTAGCGGTTATTATTTTGTTAATTTAACTATATATAAAATTTAATAATGTGTAATACCTAAATTAATGTTTTTTTATGGTGTTCTTGTTATATTTCAATGTCAATATCAGAGAGCCTGTAATATTCAAGTCTATTTCTTTCATCTTGGGCGGCAATGTATGTATGTATGTTAGCGGCATGGATAAGCATGGGCAGTGTGGCATATTTTTGTACCGAAAAATTGCTGTACATATATATAGCCATGGATAAAAATCAACTGAAGCCAAGCCTAAAACTGAATTAAACTACTTACTTTCTTCCTTATCTTCTTCTCATTTCCTGGCCGACAACGCATCTGTGATACCTTGGGTCTTGCTGAGGTCCATGGGCGACGGTGACCACTTAACATCAGGTGGTTTTTCTGCTCGATTGCCGGCTATTAACATAAAAAATATAGATGTTCTCGTTGGACAATAGACACTAGAGTTAAACGTATAATATTTTATTTTCCGCAGTTTTCTCACTCTATTCAATACTTCTAAAATTGTATCTGTCACTCGGAAAATCTTTTAAGAATGTTCTTACACAGATACTTAATGTAGTACATATTGAATTAGTACCATATAGTAGTAATATAATAAAATGAACAGCGCGTTTTTAAACAAAACACGGAATCAAAAATAAATATTTTATATTTATAAAACGTCATATCCGCAAGTATAAAAATTTTCTATCTCAAACTTCAGATATTAATGTGATTCAGTGTGTACATAAAACAGTACTGAAATTTCATTTGGTTTGATTAACACTTTTTTTAGTTTGGCATACTTCACACCACATTTCAGGCCTACTTATTATAAAACTCTAATGAGAGTACCTTATTGCACCATTTGTAGGGTTATTCTAGAATTAGATTCGGGACAAAAAGCGTTTCAGATGCAATAAATATTAGTTTAATTTTAACGTAAAGCTTCTGAGCATGTATTCCTGATTAGATAGACTTAAAACAGATGGGAGTAACTAGTTTAAAGAGATACTTTGTTAGGAGTCATAAATTTGATTCCGGGGTAGATACTAACAAAGATAAAAGAGATATGAGGCTTTACCCATTTGTAACGATCACAATGTCTGCGTCTGTTAAAATATTTTTATATTCAGGTAAATCACTTTGAGTTATACTAAATCATACAAACATTTTTTTGTTACCGGAAAAGCTCGAGATGGAGTAGATATTTTATTACTGTACAAATGATAAAGCAGAATATTTTATTTAACAAAAATTAACAAATTAAATTTAACCGCATCCTAGAACAATTTTGAAAATCCATAAAAAATTGAGAAGGCGAAACGAAAACACACTTAGTAACTTTAAAACCACTTTATACGAGTAAACGTGCATAAACAATACAAGCTAACGAAACTTCTCTCAACAATATTAAGGCACCAATTACACATTTTAAGAAAAGACAAATCAGAAATATTGTGTGTCATCTGACACGTTTGCCAAATACTCTAAGGAGTTATTGTACAATTAAATCAAAAATATTTATTTACACAACATGGACAAACTAGATAATTTTAATTGCCCTAAAGCAGTAACGCTTACAATGGGGCAGGTTAATTTCCTCAAGACGATTTTGAAGTCCTGAGAAGCTAATTAGTTGTTTATATCATTAACCGAAATATTTAGTTGGGGAATAATAGTGAATAGATCTATTTGATGAACTTCAGTCGTTATATTATATAGTAACTTAGTACAAATAGTATAAAATCCATTCAGGGTATTTTCATATTCACGCGATGGAGATTATATATTCGTCACTATGTCACAGAAATGTAATTCAGCTCGCTCGCTTAGTGTAAATATATATCCTTAAGCTGTGAAAATTTTAATCGATTTAAAGTTCAATTTCTTTAAATGTAGTAATGATTTAATAATGAGCGGCAAAGAATACTATGTAGCAAAGTTTTTATTTCGATACGAATGGCATAGGATCGTAATCGCAATTAATCGTACAGTCATTGGAATACTAAATTTATATTTAAATATTTTTTTTTTTTAAATACCGTTAAAACTCGCTGCACCAATGAAGCTTTTACTCGATATGCAGTATTCGTGACACAGTATGCGTCCTGAATAAACAATGCACTGCAGGAGATCAGTCGGGCAAACTTTGCTCTAAATTAGATTCATAAAATTCTAGCATTATATTATCGAGAGACGTAAACAAATGCGAGTAAGTTTCATTGTTCCAGATCCTCCAGTGGCACAAATTTCACTCGTGGAACCGAAAGAGCCTCATCTGCTGAGAGAAGATGAAGATGCAGTGCTGCTTTGCTCGGCCGATGCGTCACCTCCTGCATACAACTTTACTTTTTATAGAGGATTGAAGGTAACAGTAAAAAGTTCAATGAAAACTCCATTTCGGTTCGATCGAGTAAAGTAAATAATATATAATATATATATTATATTAACAAAATCTGCGCGACAAAGTCTTCGAAGCCCTCAGTCTTTTCAAGCCTTCCGTCGAGACTCATCTTTCAACGTTTAATACTTCAGTTTAATTATAACGTCTTCGTTAGATTAAAGTGGTGCAGTGGTGAACGTCATTGGTGTTTCCTCATTACTGAGTGGCAAACCGTGCACTACTTCAAACTTAAGCTGTAATCCATAGATGACAATGGACTGGATCATATAGGCGATGTCAATGAGGCTTCGTGTCTCATTAATAATAGCAATATAGATATAAAGCTCTTGTGATAAATCTCTAGCACCTAGACTGAGTTGGGTATTAGATTAAAAATCAAACACAAATCTTTGATCAGTGACTGATAAAATGGTCGCTACCTACGTTGCTTTGGTGAATTAAGTTGGTCTACTAATAAAAAAAATATTTTGTTGAAACATTAAAATTGTTTCTGCAATCAAGTAAAAATATAAATATATCAAAAATATTTTTGTTCACATCTATTTATTAATCTCCATTTTCTTAAACGCTACAGCTGCAGTTTCACTCTCTACTTTTCAGTATCGTTAATAATTCTAGTAATCAACTTCTTTGCGCTTAGTAACATCTGCAGGTAGAACAAGTAAACTTGATGGATTATTATTTTTATCATTTGATCCTTCGTAGATAAACATATTCATAGACAAATCATAACACCAAAAAGACTAGACATGACAACTTATCACAACGTTCGTTATGATAATAAATTAATAATTCCCTAGCATCTTATTTAGATGAGACCTTGATTATATTTGGTGGGGATCGGGTAGGGTCTAAATCTAAGAAAGCTCTAAAAAAGTGCTACGATGTTGACGTGGTAGGGATAGTCGATAATTGATTTTTTTTTTTATTTATGCGGACGACCTAAAATGGAAATATTTTCTTTGTATATATACCAAAAACCGACACGAAAAGAAGTTTGTATTTTCGATGTAAAAGTCCCCCGGTATTTTTTATTTCGATGTATACACTAGCCAGAGGGTCTTATACAAAAATAAATTCGACACCGAGGTCTAGACTTAACGTAAATATCTTAACGGACAGTTGCAAGTCCACTGATTTTTTTTGGTGATATATAATTAACAGTAGTTACTTGTTTGCTAAGCTAAACATCTGGACTATATTTATACTAGCGCTAAAAATAACACTTAACATATTAATATGAAGTTTACTGCAAAATATCGCATTCATTATTCCGTATTATTATTTTCTTTTTCATAAAAACAAATTATCGTTTACACGGTAGTGGCTTTTTAAGTCTTAACGTAACGTTGTAAAACGAATGAATATGCTTTTATGTTATTAGTATAAATATTTTATATTATTTAAGGAGCTCCTCACGTACACCGATCGCACGCAGTCACAAAACTCTAATTAGCAATTTTACTAACTACTACAGCGGTATAGAACTGTCGAATTCATAATATAGCTAAACCAGTTAATAAGCGTTCAGTTAATACCGTACTTGGCGGAATACAATTTGTTACTGACAGAAAGTAATAACTTAAAATAACTTTCTATTAACTCCCCGGCACTGTTAAATTGCTCCTCTATATAAATTGCACGATTGAAGAGAAACTGTTTTTCTCATAAACTTAATGACAAGCCCCACAGAGACTGACTAGCGAAAATATTGAGCTGTGACGTTCATCCATCTTTGAGTCTAAATCAACTTCTGTTTATGGAGCACCTTGCTGCTAAAAGTCTTCTTGCAAAAACCACCCAATTTAATGCTGATGGTACTTGTGCACGAAAGTATTGGTGGTTTATCTTAATAGCTACCACGCTAATTCCAGAATCAACTATAAAATCTTTTAGGAGCCATTGTAGCGGGAGCAGGCTCCGCTTACATTTTGGCCAGGTATGCATCGGTGACGTCCTTTTGGTACGGATCTCCATTGGCGGCAGTCACCGCTGACAGGTGGCCTCTCTCTTATTTTGTCTGCAATTGACGTAAACAGGAAAAGATTGCTTTGAAATTTTTGTGCTGAATAAAATAACTTTATTAGGAAATGGTTCATAAGCTCATAACAGCTAATAATTCTTGATAGAAATACGATATAAAGATTGACTGTATAATTTTTGTCGTGGCATTATAAATAATGCTGTCATTGTAGTTTAGGAAGATATTTTATTTACCTTTTCAATAATTTATTAAACTTTTCGAAAGCTGTAGAACTGTACTATATTTTTATGAAACTAGAATCCCATATTTTTATCATAAATTTTTAAAGTAATTCGACGAACAAATTGGTAATCAAATATTATATAAGATTTTAAATAAACTTTTAATTTGTTAACAATGGAGCAGGGAACCATTTCATTGTAGGTAATCAATCTAAATTATCTTTTCATAATTTAATAAGTTAATAAGAATGATAATAATGATATTATTATAATTAGCTCACTTGCTGGTGCATAATTTCCACGTTGACCATTGTTCTCGCTATTCGACGATAGTGAAGCGGATCACTTGTGATTTCTGTTTGTGAAAGGTCACGTTTTGTATTCAGCTGTAGATTAGTTTTGAGGTAGACAGATATGGCACGAGGCAAATTTCTAACAACAATTTATTATTAAGAAACGACGTTAGGAGAACCGATGCATTTTTGCCCGAGATAAAATGGGGCTGTACACCTTGAGTCTCAGCGGTAAGACTGTCTATGAATGTCTATATATATATATATAGACATTATACACATTACACACATACATACACACATTATACACAATATATTACCTTACCTTCACATATCATTTATGTTTAATAAAATATAGTATTCTGATAACCTCACCCTTTGCGCTCATGTTCGGTTCACATATTCTCACCATCATCCTGGGAAAATACAATATGCCAACAAGAATTACATTCGCCCTTTGTAAAATATTTTTAGGACGTCACCATAGAAACAATTGTTCTCCACGTTTACCAACAGGACCATGAAATCCGGGACGATCCTGTAGGAGGGATTGCTGTAGAAGGAGACAAGGTGTTCCTGAGGGGTCTCAGAAGACACCACTCTGGGAGGTACCGATGTCGCGCGAGAAACTCTGAGGGCAGCGGTCTGAGCGAATCGTTGGTCTTGAACATACTGTGTAGGTACTTGCATTAACCTGTAAAAACGTTTATATAAAACATTCTCACACTTACGCCACCTGCACTAGGATACCCTGTGTTGCAGGTGGGATGGACGTACACAAATATGATATCAGAAATAGGCTTCACCCGAAAATAAACGAGAATTGACCCCAAGACTCTTCGCTCGGCACTGTCAACTGGACTACGGGTTCGTCGTATGAATTAGTTTTTGTCATATTATCACCAAATTTGGCATGTTTCAGATCGCAAGAACAGTCGTAATCCGATAATAAGTTGCAAGATTATGCAACTAGCATTTTATATAAACTATTTAATCTAGAGGTGGTTCTCCAATTGGCCTTAAATGGTTATTCCACTTGTAATGGCTAGATAACGGTCATTAAATCTTGTGAAATAATTTTGATGATTAGGATTAATGGAGAGGATAATTTATTTTTTAGATTACTGGATAGTGTAGTCTATTCTTTAACTATAAATGAAATCTGGAGGGAACCTTCAAAAGTTTCCTGGTGCACTGGGAGCGACACCGGGCTATGCGGAATATTTTTACCGCATTAACCCCCCCATCCCCGTCCCTCCCTGGGTTCTTCGTCGCCTCCTACGCATGCTCCCCCGGGCTCTGCTCGTAATGAGTCTCCGCTCATTCCACACCTTCTGCTATTGACGGCAGTATGCGGCCACGCATACCGTTGTCATTCTCAGGGTCGCTGACTGGACAGTTCGAGCTCCCACCCTAGTCGCCCATCACCCCGGAAGCCCCCTTTTAGTCACCTCTTACGACAAGCATGGCCTACTTCAGGGACAAGCTTCCCCAATAATTTTTTACCTTCCTTACAAGTTACGTACCATATGTAAATGGAACAAAAATAATTGAAAATATTTTTCTGCTAAAAAACAAAATATTAACTATTAGTTAATTAGTTCGAGATACTCGGCATAAATAATTTGTAGATTGTCGGCATTGATGTATTTTGGGACGAAATATATACTAATTAATTTCTTTGTTCGCATAATTAACTGTACCAGAAATAATCTTACGCGTTAACTTTGAGTACGCAAGGCTACACGCTGAAAATTTGCAGGTTATGTCACTTCACATAGTATTGTTAAAATTATGGAGTAATCATGGCCACAACGCATTTCGGAAAATATTTTATATCATCTTCAAAGGGAATTTTATTTTATTCTTCTATCTGCCTACGTTTTAATTATTTAAATATCGTCTAGACTGAAATATACTAATTATATTTTTAACGTGAAAAATACTACCCAATTAACAATAATATTGTTGTTAATAACTCACCTTACTCGCAGCTCGACCAGAATGCTCAGCTGGAAGCGTGGTTCAGCAACTTGCAGGAGCTCCAGGCGGAGAAGTCAGAGCCAGGTGCTCAGTATCAGCACCTTCTCCCAAGGACGCTGGGCCATTGAGATTCTATTGGACGTATAACGGCACCAAAGATGTACTGCCGGTGAGTTATAATTGAAGGTTTGTAACTATAATTCAATTTCAGTGGGTAATGGTATTCAGTAGAAGATAGATATGTAAGTAGGTATTAATCGCTTTCAAACTAAGATCGACAGCGTTGTTTTTCTTAAACATTGAATCAACTGATTTTAATATTAATTAACACTTTTATCTTCGCGAATTGATAAGTAAATATGAATCTATGGATTGTTCATTTTTTCTTTCACTTAATTGTATCTCTCCACACTTTTTTCTTTTCGCTGTGTCCCAAAGGTTGTCTGGGAGAGATCACTGTTTGGTAATATGTCCGTCTGTTTATTTCTTTATCTGAAAATGTCTTCATCCATATATAAATACAAAAATCCTAGTTATTAACGTGTATACATTCTGAGTCAAGATAAAAACGTATGGAACTATCCACAGATTCCAGCATCTAATGTTACTGTGATGGGAGCTAGTAGCACCGTCATTCATGGCCTACCTTCCGACACGGATGGAGACCTAGGCTGGCTTGCCTGCTGGGCCAGTAACGACGTGGGGAATCAAAGGGAACCTTGTTTGTTTAGGATTGTGGCTGCGGGTAACTCATTCAACTGTATTTACAAGTCATAACCTCAGTAATAAAATGACCGATTACGGTTTAAGTCCGAAGTTAGTTATGGGAATAAATATAGTAGTTTGAACGAAATCTACCTTTTTTATTATGTCGTTCCTAGACTGACTTATAACTTTATCAGTCTCTTTAATTCTCATGCGTTATTTTTTTTGCGGCATATAACATAATTTTTAAGTGACCGATCGTAAATTGAGTTTGTTTATTGCAAAATTGTTTATTGTTTTATACGATTTCCCAAAAAATATTTTTAGTTAGGTTAGTCTATGATTAAACATACACTATGATTATAGTGACCATGATTATTAAATCATATAAAACAACAATCAAACTCGTGCAAATAAAAATGTTATAGGATCTTGAAACTTTCTACTTTTTTCGATCACATATATATTTCTTACTACAATTGTATCTTATTCAATACATCCTTATGCTTACTTTAACATTGTGAATATATCAAACTTTAACTTATCGTACATGCATAAGACCTGACACTTCATGTTAGTACTATAAATAACCTTGTTTTTCATATTTAAAATAATATTTTCTGATTAGCTTTTCCAGAACCACCCAGCAACTGTGAGATAGAAAACGAATTTCTCCACTGTGAGCCAGGCCACGACGGGGGGCTGCCCCAGCGCTTCATCCTGGAAGCGCTCGAGGTACGCCGCAACGCACCGGTGCGAGGCGATGATACCATGAACGATCAGGTGAGGTGGTGGAGCTTGGTCGAACTGGTTATGCGAGGCTTGCTTCTTACCATCCTGGCTTTTATCTTATGCATGTTTTATATTTATATGTTAATTTTCACGTAAACCAACCAAATACGATGGTTTCTTTGTAGATCATTGATTAAAATAGATTATGTAAGTTTGCTTACTTAATGCCTTGAATATTAGAGAAAAGCGTTTATTCGTGAAGTAATTTAATATATAAATATGGTAAAAAATCATTATGCTGCCGTAAGTGTAAAAATTTAAGTGAGTTACCACGCAATCACCCAATTCTTTTTACAATTAAACTCAATATTTTGCATACGGAACGGCAACTTCCAAAATACCTTGATCGTTTGGTACAATAACATTATATATTTTGAAAATCGGTGATGGTTCGAATTCAGATTTGGTAATTATAAGTATATGAGAACTTTTTGGTATTTTCACTTATAAACAGTTTTATTATTCCCAGGGTGTTTTATCGGGGAGAGGCCTTACCGAAACGGTTTACAGAGCGAGTAACGACGTGATGCCTCAATTTCCTCTCGACGCGTTGTCTCCAGGGCGATACACTTTCCTTGTCTATTCGGAGACGCCCCGCGGCAGGTCACAGCGGCCGGCTGCTTTGTATAGCATATCCATACGATCTGATGACGACTTGGATTTGGACCGCCCAGGTAAAGTTGTATTTCTCATGTGTCATGGTCATGTTAAAGTGAATTTTGGTTTATACTTACATCTCACCTGATAAGTGAAACAACCAAAACATTACTTAGCCATTCAATGTTAATTTTAAATAGAAGGTCAGACTACATAATTACTGACATGTACCAGCCTAGTCACATCGTTGTTTAGTCTGATTCAACCGACTTATTACAAATCAATCCGAGGTCGTTTCGCAAGCTCTGCCCGTGACGAGAGCGCGCGTACGACTCAACTTGATTCTGACTTCAGGCTCGTCGGGTGAATCCGACTAGACTAAGACGATGAAGCCGTTACATACCAACTATTGGAAAAGTCAGGTTAATGACAGACAGGATCGCCAATATCAGTTATAGTTTATTTATATTCACAATTAATATACATTAAGTGTTAGGTCTACCGTCTCAATTCACAATGGCCGTCCGATCTGTCCTCATCTCAGTTGTCAAATCAACTCTTTTTTTTATATGAAGGTATCTTTTTATATAAGTATGTAGGTAGTCAAGTGAACTATATTTATTTTATTAAATAAATGAGAAAAACGCCAACACAAAGAATGATATCAAAATTTTGAGAAAAACTCCTCGGGACAATTTAGTCTAAATAAATATAATAATTTATCTAGTGTTTCCATTTTATAATACCTAATTATTAGTAGCCCAATCTCACTTTGGGAAACACGTACAATATGTATATGTCACAAACAATAACCGTATTCGAATCTATTGTTACTTATTTTTATCAGGATCTTTATAAATATTTTATATCTATTCTTAAAATCCGTATGGTGATTTGTGCAAGTTATCGAAATTACGGCTTTCAGACAGACATATGCTTTCTTCTAAACTAATGTTAGTTACTCAACGTGGCGCCACTTACCGTCGTACGCTCAAGGCATCGTAACAAATGATGGTGCTGCAATTCGAAAATATCTTCATCCCTTCCGGCGTCATCTAATTCTACGCCCGACTCCTGCGCAGCAAGTCTCGCTTCAGCCGCCTTCTTCTTAGACACGAAAGCAGCTCCCGAGGAGGCCTTCGCGATACGGATGCGCGCGAGACGAGCTTTCTGGAATTGTCGTGCAATTGGAAGAGTTAGACCATTGACTAATTTCTTTTTCATTTACCACCCTGATACGTTTCCTCACTATCATAGTTTGACCTACCGTGGTCCGTGATCCATTAATGTATAATATAATTACACCCTGATTAATGACTTACATAGATACTATAAAGAAAAATGTATTCATTTCAAAATGATAAGTTTGACTATGAGAAAATGCTTCTAGCAATACGTTCGCCTTTTGTTCCCTTACATAATTATGTAAGGCATAATACAGATTAAATAAATACATAAAGAAAGTTTTAAGTAAATATAATGTTTGTTATGGATGGTCAAAATGTTAATAATCGAATTATTTTTGTTTTTTTTTTTTTCTGTAATTTACATGTTTAAGGTTGACCATGACACCGTCATAACGAGCAAGGCCAAGAAAGTCTTTTGATGGACTATATAAAGTTTAATTTAATCTAAACTTATCATAACATGTCTTACGTAATAAATGTTTTTTACCTTTTTCTCAAATTGGATAGCTTTCTGTGTGTTAAAAGTGAACAATCACTGCGAAAGAAGGAACCTTTCGATTTATCACCGGCCCTATCCAGAACAGAGGTCTTTCAACATAATCGAAGAGACCTAGACAGCTCAGTGTATAGCGACCAATGCATTGGTCCTTAACTGCTGGAGTTTCTTAATTAGTTAATTACTAGGGTCCCAAATTTGATTCTCGACCATTGCAGATATTTATGTGATCATGAGTGATTGTTATGCATATTTGTGTCCGTCCATGTCACCTCCAACACACAGAATCCCAGCGCCGATGCTTAAGGGTGTGGGCGTTTATTTATATTTTACAAAAAAAAATCAAACTAATGAGTCACTAAAGGAATCATAATCACTTATTTTATCCATATCTTTATTAAATGCGGAGTATATAGACAAGACATACCCTCTGCGCCTTCCTCTTATCAGCTCGCTGGTTCTGGTGATAGATCCTAGAGAAGTTAGATACGATGACAGGCACAGGCAGGGCGATTACCAGCACACCGGACAACGAACAGACTCCGCCGACGATCTTACCAGCTATTGTACCGGGTACCATGTCACCATATCTGTAAAGATGGATTGAGACGTAGTTAATTGATTTTTAGAAATATCTACTAAGGTATAATTTTTACATTGAACCGACGGTCATCTACTAATCTTAAATGTGATTTAAGAAAACATTAAACATCTTGTTATATTATTTATTTGTATATCTATAATGTTTTTATATATTTATTGGAATAAATACATGTATGTAAACACGCAATGAGATGTTGTTTGGTAGCAGCGGTACCACATTTATTATCTTTCCTAACTTACAATGTTGTATCTTGCACGTTATATTTTACTATTGTTGCGTATATTAACATCTGACACCTTGATATTTTTAGCTAACCACACATTGAACAGGTTATCCAGTCTCCATGCAGCCCATCACTCATTCCGTTCATTCTTCACAGCGGTCCAATCAGCTTCCATGCACTCACCGGTTACTCCATACAATCATTCATCTTTCTCGGTATTTTGTCCACTGATAACATTATATTTGTTGTGATAATAATTGTGATTAAAATCCTATATATGTATTTGTTAATTTAAAAGGATACCACTGCTAATCGCACTTTTGTATAAACATTGGGCAAAATCGTTCCTCGTAGCAAACCGTAATCTAATTTTTAAATCAATTTTTAATAACTCTTATATTTAATACCTAGTCTAAACCAAATCAACGTTTGCTTCGGTTTGGAAAATTCTGTGGCAACAGATTAATTTTCCGGCATCAAAGTATTCTATACAAAAAAAAATATATTTAAATCTGTTCGTATTCATGTTATATGAGCACATACATACAGACAGGACAGATGAAAACTCCGAAAAAACAAGTTATGACCTCTGTATCGGCAACAAAGTCTTTTTTCATTAAATTAAAAAAAATAAAATTAAACAGATTCAGCTATATTACAGTAGTATTTAATTGCATTTTTATTGTATCACAGGCGAATGAAAAAGGCCTTATCGCGATCAAACAACAACAGGTCCATATTTCTCCAAAATATCAGGGAAAAACACGAACCAACAGAATTTTACGATCGCGTGCTCAAATCAGATGCTAAAGCTTAGTTCACACTACGATAAACAAAATCCTCAGTACACAATCACAGCCACAGACGTTCAAAACGAGATAAGATTATCTATCTATCTTTATCCACGTTGCATAAAACAAAGCCTCTCTCTGAAGTTGTCATGCGACATAGGTATATCAGTAAACAAATTGATTAATGATTACATTAAATTTTAGTCATAATTATTCAGTACGATTCGATAGTAACACTGTGCTATATTTAAATAATGAATCGAAATTATGTTTAAATATTATATAGCAATAATCTGGTGGAACTACCTGAACGTATTATAATTCTGACAAGTGTAAAATTTTTCCAAGATTGGAAACATTCCAGTGGAGGCAGGTAAGATTTAGTCGTACTAATATTATTCTGAGCTTATCACTGCAGTATTCTTTGTTTAACGGAAACAATATTGAGAAGATGAAATACAAGCCGACCTCATTTTGCTTATCGAGCGTTTTAAGAGGTTTATCGTTTTATAGTCCACATTTTAATAATATTAGGGTGATTAGGTACGAAACAGTTAGAGGTTGTAATGAAAAACTCTCACGCCGACGGGCCAAAGTTTGAACTTTACATTCACTTATATTTTTTTTAAGTTTTATGGGTGTTAAAAAAATATTATCGGTTACCTTGATAAAATATCACGAGAAAGCCCACATGACCGAGAGTTCTCTATAATATTCTCAAAGCTTTGTGAAATTTAGCAATATACCAGCGCCCCGGATTTAAGGCTTAGTATTATTACGACAATGAGAATATCTCAATTAATAACCTTTACTACTAAAAGTAGCAGTATTTTTCATTAGCAACATTTCATTCGACGTCTACTTTAACGAGTAAGTACGTCTTCTTAGTTTTAACGCCTCTACAACTATGTCTTATGTCTGTATTTACTTATTTATTCGAATAGTGACATAATTTATGATTAACTTCGTGCATTTTTCTGTATCTAGATTTTCGTGTATCGGCTGTGCTCCATAAAATTTTTGAGTATAAAAACGAGCCCAACTTTAGAATGGTTTGAAAACAATTATTTCCCGAACTTTTATGAAAATGTGCAAACATCCTAATTGAAATGATTCTGCCGAACTCGATAAAACTTAACTTTGTTCGGAGAGCTTTGATCTTCTTTGTTTACAAGCTTTAGTTTACATTACAAGAAACGTCGATTATCCAAAGGGTTTATAAGATGAAATTAGTAAAAGGTACACCTTAAAATAGTGTTATTTACAAATAATTCACGTATTTATGGTGGGACTAACGATTTCGTGTGCAATTTTTTTATGTGATTTTGTTTATTGAATATAAAGAGAACTCTTACCAAATACACAAAATTTCTAGTTTTATTGTATGAAGAGAATATAGTCGTAAAATTACTTATATGAAATAATTACGACTGGCACTCTATACATTTAATTAACATTCAGATAAATACAGGAAAAATTGATGAAGCGGTTTCAAACAAACTCAATATCAAACAATTCGTCGACACGCTCCCAAAGTCGACACCAACTAAATCCAAGTATGAGGCAAAAAAGTCTAAAAATACTTTTAGAAGTGGTATGTACTGACTACAGTAATTATTCATAATAATAAGTAAATTATTCATATAATCTTCTTATGACATAATACATGCGTTTTCTTCTTTCTTTTTCTTTTGGTGTAATGGATGTCCTGGGATGTTTGTCCACCTACGATTAAAAAATTAAAATGAAATTCATGCATATAATCCCACTACTAAAATCAATATATCATTATATATAGATCTCCATCGGATGCAATGAAAAATGTCTGCAAAATGCAAAATAAACATAAAAGTGTTGCTGATTAGCAAACAATATTTGTGACGTAAAACCAATTTGTAATAGACGCATGTTCTTCTTGAAATAAAATTACTAACGGAAGGCGTAAATTAGCAACGGAAGTCATATTATCGTAAGCAGCGGATTGTTTTAAGAGACCATTAGCTTGAACTCACGAACATTTACACATGCCTACCAACTGTTCGTAATATTTATTGTCTCAAATTATCTTGAGTTTATCAGAGTTAAGTTTGCATTGTATAATATACATTGGAATAAAAAATATTATTTTGCATTATTTTAATCTAGTCCATACTATTACTAAAAGAGAGATTCTGATATTTGTGAGTTTGGGTATATGCAGCGAGTAATCTTTCGAACCCGAATTTGGAATATTAAAAAGTGAGAGTCCATCCGAGGTCTGCAATCAGTCAGTAGTGGTCTATTGATGACGTTGATGTTGAAGTAGATGATGATTTTGATGATGTCGATGTAGTTTTTGTTGATGTCGTTGTTAGTGATGATGATGATATAGTAAGTTAAGTATTTAAAGCTATCTTTGCGACCGTGAATTAAAATCTGGGTTATGTTTCCAACATATGTAGAATAGTAGATCTATCTACGACCCAAGAAGTGAATTTTAGTTAGCATACGGATAAATACTTTACACGAACGTGCAAAACGCACGAGAACGTCGCTTTTACAAGCATTTTATTGTCAATTGATTATTTATGTTCTTTATTGAAAAATACGATTAGCGGTATGAAAATAGCGATAAAGGGAGTCTGTCTTACTAACGACAATTTCATCAAAATAATTCTACTATGCTTTATCATCAAAAACTGCAGTCATAACTGCATTAATAATACGAAATTAAAGAATTATAAAATAGCGTTTAACGTGGACTGCAAACTTACGAAAAAATATTTATTCATAGATTCCATAACATATTTAACCTGCTTTCCCTGAATATGAAACCGTTAATAAAGACGAGCATCTCCGTCTACGATATTGTTCTGTACTTTTCAAACCAAACCCTTTTAGAGGGTAAAAGAAAATTGTGTTTTATGATAACTAGATAAGATAGCTATTGCTTCGTATACGAATATAGATTACCTAAATTGCTTTCACCCTGAAGTCAGCGTTATGTTTCTTCTTGTTTTGAAATGGAATTTCGTTAAATTTTAGAAATAAGCGAGTCTCACGCTTTCAGACATTTCGTCGTGTTGGTGCATTTGGCGCGTGGCGAGTGGGGAATATCATAAGATGTCACGTAGGCTACAGATGTAAATATTCGTTGCATAAGTTTTCCGTTTATAAATATTCGTTGCATAAATATGCTGTGTATAAATTTTTACACGTATAAATATTTCATGCATGAATGCATCGGTGCGCAAATATTCCCTATATAATTGTTCAATAGATAAATATTCTGTATATAAACTTTTGTGATGATCACAACCCATGCAAGTTCGGTTATAACAAGTTTTATTGATAAACTGTAGCAAGCAAATATCCTAAACTCTGCTCCGACGAGCCTCAACGTCAGAGGCAATATCAAAGTTT
>DWPT01000537.1:0-23379 GCA_018251895.1 Agathymus mariae mariae
CAATTATATTTAATCATTTCAATGCCATGAAGTTTTATCAGTATTGAAAGTTTTTATCAGTTGTCTAATTAACTTTTTTTATATTATATTAGAAATATAACAAACTATTTATTTAGCCTAACAGACTTTTCTACAATATATTCGAATAAAACCTTTTTAATAGTTTGTTTATACTACTATCGATTTTTGTCATAGACTTTGGACCCATCTTCTAAAAGGGACTTCAATTTGTTATCGTTTTGAAGTTATACAAAAAAAAAATGTCATACGATAACTAACAGAGGCACCAATAATTGTATTTATATATAAAGATAAATTTAGTTATTTATTTATATAACATAACGCGGGTGACTTCGTAAATAGAAAAGTTCTACTGAAATATATTGCTTTGCAGGGTAATAATACATCTATCCTTGATTGCAAACATCCTTTTCTCGCAGTGCACCGTACCGAACGACGTACCAGGAAATGGTACCTGGTATTTTCTGTTGGGGTTGCAGGGCTGTATAACAGATAATACAGACAGTGAATAACTAAGTATCTTTCCTGACAGCTTTGTCGGTTAACAACGCGTCTAATCGACCTTAATGATCCGAACCATACGTGGCCCGCCATAACCTGGCCCATCTGACCGACCTTTTATATTTCTTTACATTATCTGTAAATAAATAAGCAAAGACAAACTGTTCACTGCCTTTTTCTTCTCTATTTCCCAATAAATTTCCTTATTTATCCTGATTGGTAGCTATTGATGTACTTTTAGAATTACCAATAAAAAAAATTGAAAACAACTTAAATCGGCGCACAAAATTGATGAGTATTATTAACTCGAGTACCAAGTTGTCTTTGGAACTGTTTTGCAAACCTCGTTACGACACGACTCAGACATACCGGTAACTTAACAATGGAGACGGTGGCCGCTGCAAAACAATGTTGTCATAAGAGTTTACAAATATGCCAAACAAAGTTTGTTACAACGACGAATTTAATTGTTGTTATTGTTTCGTATTTTGTTATTAGTCAGAAGTAATTTGGAACACAATAAAAAAAGGAGACAAAAAAATTATATCGTAATAGTGACACTGATATCGAATTGACATAAAACTTTTATGATAATAAAAGATATTTACAAGTTTTTTTTAATGACCAACTTATCTTATGAATTTACTCGCAGTATATATAACAAAGGAGCTTTAAGTTCTTGAAAATGCCAACTTTAAGCTGGTATACATTACATTACCCAGCTACGTTAGAATGCAATCAAAAAGCATACTAAACATTTATTTTTATTTGTAACATACAAATGAATATCCAAATTAGACATATCGATATATTTTTCTGAATAGGTAGAAGTAAAAATATTACATTATCAAATAAAGGATAATAGTTACAATGTTAATAACTAGTCGATTTATCTTTATAGCTACAGGGCATTTGCTGGGACTTTTGTTGGCTTCTATCGATGTTAGGAAGAAATCTGGACTGAGTATTTGTAACTTTTGATTATGTACCTGAAGGTGTAAAAATGGGAAGTAATGTTTTAAAATAGCTATTTGGAATTATTAAAAGCCGTAAACGTATGTAATACTCATCAGCGGATAACAAGTACTATTGGATTATTATATTTAATCACCTAGCAAATACGTAATAGACAGAAGTGTATATCATCTGGCATAGAAAAACTCTTTGATTTGTATTGCTAAAGTATACCGTCTAATAACTTGTAAATAAAATGTCATGTACTGATCTTTTAATAGATACCTTCTGTATAAGTATGGCACGAGGTTTTCAAGGATTTTTAGGGTTATTCATACTATTCAGGTTTGTTTTAATTAATTTTGTTGGGACTGACAGTTATCGAATCAAATAATAGCTCTCTTATCTTCGATCTCACTTACAAATATGATATCCGACACAGATAATGGCTTATTTTGCACTTTATATTATTAGCAATACCAACACTAATATGTTATTTTTATAGTTTACATTATAATGAAATGATTTAAATAAAAATAGGTATCATAAGGAACAACACAGAAGTAACTCTACACAAAAATTGACTGAAACAAGAGATGTAACTCATAGGACTGAATAATTATAAAAAAATATATACAAAAACAATTTCATAATAATGAAAAACGAATTAATTTTTAACCCATATCAGAAAGTTAAGGTAATAGCTTAAATATCTAATAGTATCATTATACACCAGAACTTAGCATAGTTTTTTTTTTATATCAGTGTTTATTTCATATCATACTGATAAGGGAATTGATGTATGATTTTGTGTGAAACAAACCCAAATGTTATGCCCTTGATCTTTAGATGCGTTGAGGTTTTAATTTGAAATCTGCTAAATTTTACTAAAGAATTTCTTGAACCATCCATCTATCCATTCTTTAGAAGTCCACTGCTCGACTTGGCCACCATTAACTGGCACCGCTCTGACAAGTCCTAAGTCTTCTAAATTTTACGGTTTCTCGTTTTCTTCTTCATAACGTCAGTCCACCAGGTCGACAGGAGTCCTGTGTTCCTTTTACTAACGCATGGCCACCATTCAAGGACTTTCTCATCCAAAGGTTGTTTATCGGTCCTTCGAGCTTAGGGCCAGCATATTGCTACTAAAAGCACCTCAATTAAAATATATATAACGAAAAAATGTTCAATAATGGCGAAACTCAGAAGTATAATTTATTAAAATTACCTGTAATCCACTCCTGTTGAGAGGAAACCTATCTCTGTCCAGATCTCGTTCGTGGGGGAGGGGAGAGTTCGACCTTCTTGGCAAGGTCGCATGGCCTGGTGAAACCGAGTCTGATACGTAAATTTCATCTGGAATAAAATTGTGAATATGTTAGTAGGATTTAATAATATATTAGAATTTTTTGGGAAATCCAGTGTTTTCTCAATGAGATAATTAAATTTTTTGTCACAATGGAGAATCTTATTGAAGATATTTTGTAAGAACGGAGTCGGTTAATACAAAATATAGTGTTTAATATTAATCTGTAATGAACTGATAAACATGCCGGATAAAAGCGTGCATTTTACTTATATTGAAATTATTGAGTTGGCCATGCTAATATTGCCATATAAGAAATAGAACGACCCACAGATAGCGAGTCAGCAGTTTTATGATAAAGTCGTGCTTAAGTTACGTTTCGTGCGCCACAAGTGATCCACAAAACATATCTCAGTATGAGTACCCTCATTCTGTAACTCTAACCACTCGTCTCGTTTCACCAATCGACATTTTTTGCCTCTCGTTAAGGAATTATCACACCATTCCAATGATTTCAAAAACGCGTCTCTACACATCAGGACCTCGCGAATGAAGGACTTCCTCTCACCAGTTTTCAAGGTGCTGCAACTGCTATTATTTTCCGAATCATTTGGGGTTTTATTCAGCGATGGTGATTTCCGAACACTGTATGTACTCAAGCTTATCGCGCTTGCCTCTTGTTCGTTTGCCAGTAAAATTCTCGTAGTAAATTTAATACACTCGTCTTCTACGGGTTTAGTCACGGTCACGGTAGGAATCTGCGGCTGTTTTTTATTACTTGATTCAGCATTCAACGAGTAACTTCTCCCAATGTGTCCAACCAAGGATGAATTACAGTCATCTATGGGTAAATCATGTTTCGTTGTGGGCTTACAGCACGAACACCAGCAAGAGAAGCACTTATCAAAAAATGTTTTTTTTTCACCAATACTTTCAACGTTGCTAGCGTTATAAATGTTCACTGGTTGATACTGCGTTATCGATTCATTGGTGGACGAAACACTAGGATTATTTATTGAAAAATAGCGCGATTCTGATTTATTGTTAATTAACGCATCCATTATTAATAGCACCCGTGCTGCACTGTACACGACTAAATGCATAAAATGTACGTTTAAACCATATAAAATCCACGGTTATCGCATCCCGTATTATTTCCTGTTGCGTACGCACGCTTGCGATAGCATCCGTAAACCAGCACAATCCAAAACGTCGATCGGTACTAATATTGTTAGTGAGCAATTAGTACTGAACGTTATATGAGATGAATGTGAGGAATGTAGTGTACATTGTACTAGAAGCAGCACTTGCGTTAAATTTCAATAAAAAAATCGTTTTCTTCAATTGATTACATGCTAATAATATGCAGTACTGTATGATCGATATCTTCAATATAATAATCAGCAGCGTGTTATTTGAAACGTATTTAAGTCATTAAAACTTGGAATGACAATTAGCTGGTAAAATCTAGGTTAGTGCGTACTTGTTAAAAAACTCGTTCGACTGTAATTAATGACAATATTAAATCACTGAGTCCAATTTAACAATTTAGTCATAAATGAATAAGAGTTATACGTATTATGTTTATAAATGTAGATATAAAATTAATAAGCTTAGAAATTAAGCATGAATTATATATGCATATAGTTCTTATATATTTTTCACACTGTTCTTTTTACATAATTGAATTAAAAGTGTTACCTTCAAAATTAATCGATCTGGGCGCAACAGATAATGTACTCCAACGTAAAGATTTTAATGCTTGTTTTCTTCCAGCGTTGTCCATTCCACTCGCCAAGGACGATGTTTTTAAAATTGTTTTTTCTACACTTTTATTAAATGACGGGAGTGATGTATTAAGTTTTTCAGTTTCCGACAGTTCTTTGTTGTTACCTTGTTGGTAATTTTCCTCAATATTTCCAAGTTTTGCATTCTTAGCTGTTGTTTCTTCAAAAATATCTGGTACAGAAGATCCTGCATATCCAGATTCGGATCCAATAGAACTAGTGTTGTCTTCTTTATCAAATAGAGGCACTTCTTCCTTACTGTTAAGTAACGCTTTTTTAGTATTCTCATATAGTAAGTTCTCACACTCTTTTACTTGTTTTAACGGTATTCTGGCTATTTCTGATTTTTCAATATAAGGAGTTTCAATTTGGACTTTGTATAATACTTTAACATTTGCATCATTTTCGTGACCCAATTTACTTTCATCGTCATTTTGTCTATCATCTGTTACCGATTCCGTTTTTGTTACCACTTCATTAGAATTAATTTTAGAAACAGATTCTACAGGTTCAAGATCTCCATCTGTTTTAATTGAATCTGATTTTTTTCTTTTTCGGTCTAAAACATTGTTCAAAGTGTGATTTATTTTACTATGATCTTCCGCCTTTATAGCACTCTGTTTATGAACTGTTTTCTGTCTAGAAGTTTGTATTCCGCCTAAGGACGTCTGTTTCAGATTTGATACAGAATCTATTACTTCTTCGGGCAAATTTTCATTTGCGTCTTCTGCCAATAGCCCTTTTTCTGAAACAGTTTTTTCTCTTAAAATGGATTTCCGTAGAAGTCCAAATCTCGTCTTCGAAAGAGACTTGTTAGCTTGAGGCATAGAATTGTTCGCTTCTTTTATCGTTACTAATGTGTAATGTTCCGGTTCTTCTAAAGCCGAAACATTCCTAATTTGAAGCTGACTAGAAGAATTATTATTACTTAAAATTTCTTCGCCAATTTTTTTGTGTGCAGTAGATGTATAGTCTGCGTGAATTGTATCAGCATTTCTTAGCGAGCTTGTCTGTGACTTATCCTTTGACATTATAGATGGGCTTGTAGCAGTTGTATGATTATGGGAGTCAAAATAAGAAGTTTGAGTAGTAGGTTTTTCATTAATCAGCGTCTTTTTTCCACTATTTTTATATTCAATTTCCAGTACTGACTCTCTACTTGGTAAAACACTTATCACGTTTTCTGATTTATGAATAGTACTTTCTTTTATGTTAATCGTATCGCTTATTTCGATATCAAAATTTTCATGATGATTAGAGCTGTCACATTGATTTTTAACCAAATCAGTTTTCTTAGAAAGATTTTCATCGATTCTTTTGCCAATAATATATTGTTCACTGACTTTTTGCTTAAGTGGCACTGTTTTCGGTTTTGTTAATTCTGATGCGATAAATGAATATAGTTTTAATTTTTCTCTATGTTTTTCACGTACTTTAGGCAATGTTATAGAATCCAGATCTTTGTCATGATCTTCTGTGGTAAAACAGTTCCAGCACGACACATCGACTTTCTTTACATTTTTCTTGTCAGTGTTGCCACCTGTCTTCGCTTCAGTCATTTTGATATCTTTTAATTTATAATTTATTAGGTATATTAATAATTATATCAAAATGTATTATATATTCAATATTACATAATACTATCGGATCGGAACACTAATTAACTCTAATGTCTCGTTGACCGTCACACGATCGCGCAACTAAATCAATATCGAAGCGACAAATGCTTAAATAAGGAAGGTGTTGAACAGGTATTAGTAAAACAATTCGAACAGCTTTAGTATTAATGAAGCCATAAAAACGTTCTCGATAAAAATATGTTGCACAACAATTTGTAGTCGGAATCCGGTTACTCTTTTATCTTTTCATAAAATATATTACGCAATCGGAATTTAGTATTTTTATTTATTATAATGTTGAATATTTGGTACTTAAATCCTGGTAAACATGTAGTTGTTTGGTGATCCAACCGGCGTAACGGCTTCTAGTACGAGCCCAATCAAATTATACTTAATTAGATCATACGACTCATGATGGGTCATATCACTTAGCGGTAATAATACCTATAAGAATATTTTGGTTTAGGTACATTGCAAGTCAATCTATTTAATCGTTTAATTATCGGAAATCTGTGTAAATAAAAATGAAAAGAAATCTTTAACGATAATAGTGAATTAATTGTTGTTGTGGCCTATTAAACATTATAAATATGTCTCCGGCTGGAAAACTTAAGCATCAAACAATCAATCTTCAATATTAATAACGCAATGGTATTAATCAAGTTTTATTCTTGCGAACATACCTATCATGAAGATCGTGGCTTATTTGTTAGTAACGAGGTAGCGTTTGTAACAAAATGTTTACTCTTGGTTTTTGATTGATTGTTATTCTTGGATATTTACATCATCTAACGTCATGAGGACTTCTGGTGCGTTAGTAAAAATGTGTGAGCATTAAATATTTATTTTACTCACCCTCATTTGTCTATTTAAAATTTCATAAAAAATAATTTAGCGTTCTAACACCACCTACAACGCAGGATTAATTAAAGAATTGCCGTTGCATTGCATTATGCATATACATGTCAAGGGTGCTTAGTATTCAAGGGCATTTTTCTATGCAGAGATAAACATTACCATTTCCTATGTGTACCATAGTTGTATAATATTGAAATGAAGTTCACGCTTATAACATAGGGAGTATTACTTAAAGGCATACCACGCTTGATATCGACTAGTCTCAATAGAATTGTTAACTTTTATAGTAATTGCAAGATGATTTTACAATGTTTGAAATGAAGTCACTGCTTCGGTGAGACTAATTACAAAAGTAATCATTATATAAGTAATAATAATTAATTCTGAACGGCTAATTGTTTCTTGTATTGACTTAATAATTAACACTTTTCATTATATTTTAAATTGTATAACTAATAAAAATATTATTACAACGGTCCGACCATAAAATCAGAAATGATTAAAGTTTGTAAGTATTGACAATTACCGTTTATTTATGAAAACGATTGATTGAACGAATCGCAGTTTTGTTTTTATCTACGCAACCTTGCAACGCGCGTTGGCAAAACGAGCTGAAGGCGCTGTTGAACAATGTGTACGGTGTTTTTAATTTACAGACACCACCGATAGATGGCGTGTCAAGTACGTGCAAACTGATGTGTACTTACAATTTACTTTAGATTAGCCGAGTAGTTACTAGATATTGCCTGTCAGCATTAAATGAAATTATTTAGTGTGTATTTATTTTATTCTGTGTTAGTGTATCGGGGTATTATTTTTTTATTGTTATAAGTTTAATATAGGGAGATTCCTACATTTAACTGTCACATTTTAGTTATGAAAATGTATGCGATAACTAATAATATTCATAGAAAAAGTATTATAAGCACGTACAATTCAAAAAGTCAAACGGTATTGTATGTTACAGGTACTGCTTAGAAAAAAAAAACAATTTTGTGCCTGCCTTAAAAAGCAACCTCATGTTCATATGAGAAATTACCCTTAATGCGCAGGTTCAATTTATATATTAAAATGAAAATTATCAAGAACGACAGTGAAGTTATTCGGTGTGTTTCCCTAAGTAACATATACTACAAACCGCACACTTCTATACAGTCCCGAGTGTTGAAATCTCTCGTTGAATGAATGATATCCAATCGATCTTGCGGCCACCGACCGTGGCCTCAAATCGCAATCGATCTATTGACTTGTACCGCAATATGTCGCTAAAACAATGCCTAATACTAAGCCGCTCATAATGTACTATAATGACGAGTAGCCCTCACATGTTACAACATGATTAGGATCATGTGCAAAAAATTTGTCTCTTCCATGTTGTTGGTGAGTACTTCATACTAAATGGATTAGGAAGCACAATGAAATGTCTTGAAATGTGACAAATAAGTACCTGATTTACCTTCAATGCATCCACAAGCAGATTTCGAGGGGCGTTCTATAAACTTATATATTTAAAATACATAAAACGGGTAACTTGTTATAAAGTACAGTAAATAACTATAAAGTAGAGAAATAGAAATTTCCGGAAACAGGACCATAAAAACATTGTTCTATCGACGGTTACGGCTTCGCGTGGTCAGTGAATTATGCAATTTATTCAATCAAGTGGAAAGTTGGTACTTCATTATTAGTTTGGTGAATATTTGTCGTCCGTTTCAATAAATAGACTAGCCATTTAAGGCACTTCAAGTAGCAATTAAAAAATGCTATGTATTTCACTTTATGAAAGAAAATCGTAATATTGCGCGGGGTGTATTGACGATTTAGGTCTTTCGAGAATCTTAAATATTTGAATTCTTCTTTTAATTATTATTATTATCTCTACCAGATTATGTATGTATCTCTACCATAATTATTAATACGAAAATTTTTAAGAGAAAGGTGGAAAACACTAGAAAAAAATTATTGTAATGACAAGATTTTACATAAATAAATGTTACATAAAAAATTAAACTGAATGTCGTAGATAGAACAAAAGTAATGGGTCTGGTCGCCGAAGCATGGGACACTAATATTAAGAGAATGTAAGGCTCCGGCGACTGGAACGGAGTATGAGTATGTACCTGCTTAATCTACTTTCAAATAGGTACCACAAGCAATAAACTTACACCTTGTTATTATTCTTTAAAACGTATAGTTTGATATTATTTTTTGGCTATTAACCCATTAGGCGATGGAATTTAGGTGTAACATGCACAAACTAACTATATTATATTCGTAATATACTTTACGTGTCAGTAAAGAAAAAACTTGCGTTAACAAAATTGAGTACATGCGTAGTTATTAATAGCGTTATTGTATATGCATTACATTATTGTATATGCCATCTATCGGAACGTGAGTTATATTAAAAGCAAGCAGCGCCCTCTACAAGCTTTTCATAGTTTATACTTTTTTAAGCATGAATAAAGAAATTGATGTTAATATACGTCAGTAAGGTACTACGGTAATGAAATATCTATGCCTTTTTTGCCGTACAAATCAAATTTCAGCATCTAAAAAAAATTTACAATCTATAAGTTAAGATATTTGTTTATAGGTACAAGTTGAAACATAACCCTCTAATCCAGTAGGAAGTTTTAAATAGACTACAACTTTTATAGGTAGACCTTGTGTTGACATTCAGTTGGGTCTCAAAATAATGCTCACTCTTCTGTCGTTTTGTTCGGACAGTACAATACTCACATGGATATTGGCAAACCACACGCAAATCATGTCTGACCGGTTAGATGTAGTCAAGGCTATGCTGATTAATATTGTACGGTCCTTCGATATAGCGAGAGAACATTGTTATGTCTGAATCCAAATATTATAATATAATCCACTTAATGTATATGTACATATAATGTATATATATATATCATTATTTTAAAGCGTTGCCGGGCAAAAGGGTGCGAGCGACCCGCTTATCACACGATCTCAGGCAATGTAAACTAAACACCTAAATAAATTTCACCGGTGATTCTAAAAGAAACCTGGCAAGAAACCAGATAGGAATCTATGGTACAGAACACCTAGAATTTTACCTCCAAAACTAAAAAGAGAATGTTTATTATTATTTAGAAACATACGATTTTTATCTTTAAATTCAAAATCATAAAACAGTCAACGTCTCTCGAAGAATGGTCCTCCTATCAAGCAATTTCCAGTCAACATATAGATGTAAATTATAAATTACATTACGTACCCACGCTGATAGCTATTGTATCTGTGGTACGTACGTAAGTCATCATAGAAAGTGTTACCCGAAGACGGAAAATAATCACAGTTTTAATGACAAATAAATTAGCGTCCGCACATCAGCGCCATCATCACAAACAGAGAAAGTTCCTTCGAGACATAAACACAAACTTGAGTGTTTCCCATGATGGGGATAGAAAGTCGTTAAGCGAATAACCTTTGCTGGATAGGCAGGTACTACTCGTGTGACCCCGCCACGTTGAAAGGGATACATTAAATTAACGTATATAAGGAGTATTGCAAACTATTTTTTAATTATTTTTAACAATATAGCACTTTTTTTTTTATCAATGAATCTCATATGAAGGTCGTAAAATAATGCGATCTGATGATGAACAACGAAGATATATCAGCTTTGTAATATTCGTGTTTTATGAGATACAATAAGACGTGCACTTCCTGTAGTGTTACGAAGAATGTAAGAATTATGCTTGTAATAATCTAGGCCGAACAAATATGTACATAGAATTTGTTTTTAATGAATCACCTTATATGTCATTGGTATTATTTTTCTGCGAAACATTAAATAAAAATAAAAAGAATAACGTCAAACTAAGGAATTCTGGCACTCCAATTTCAAAATTCAATTTCTGCACTAGATGATACATATTTGTGAATGTCACCTGTTATTACGTAAATAAACTTAATATCGATATCTATATTGATTAGAACCAAGGATCTAATCGAGCAGTGATAACAGATAACAAATTCAATAATCGAACGAATCCAATTTTACACAATTATAGCACAAATTCCGTACCCTGAATATTGCTTAAGAAATGTTATCGTGAACATAGCTTAGAAGCTTGCAGCTTGCATCAGAGATGTGCTTATCTTGAAGATTTACTCTTAGATAAAGGTCAATGACTGTTGAACAGGGTAAGTAGGTATTACGAGCATTATGATCAGTCGTAATTCGCATCGTAATACAAGACGCCATTTCAAAAACACTATAATTTAAAATAATGTTAGACTTATGAATAGCTGAGAAAGTACTGTATAATTTATGGTATGTTATGAGTAAATAACTTTTTCTTTTTTTTTTGTGTGAGACTGTGAATTCTGAGCACAAACTTAATTTTTTGTAGATTCTAAACGGTAAAGTTTATATTCTTCAGCTTTCTGAACGGTTCTTTACAGAACCGTTTTAGATGACATCATAAATACATAATAATTACATTTCTTCATTACGACTATGATTGAGTTGTTGACAATTTTCCAAGATTTTTTTACTTAACAAAATTATTATATTATTTTTTATGTAAAATTGGTCCTGTACAGAGTAGTGTACTACAGAAAAAATCTCTTCTACTGAAAAATTATCGATATATTATTATTAAGTTTTCACTAATGATTTCATACGTTTCGCTTCACAAAATGATATAATAGATTCTATCTCACTTATTAAGATAAAATATTTTATGCACGTTATTTTTAATTTAGCTTTGAATTTACGAATAATTTGAGAAAAAAAAAAGGTTTTAGAGCGTAGATGCATAACTGATCTATTTTTACGTCACTCTGTTATAAAATCTCCGACTGTTAGCTAAAGGTAACTTATTGCTCAAGAATGAACTCATCCGATGATATGACGTAACTAAAGCTGAGGAGGCCTTGGTAATATATTTCCTTGTATTGCCAGCTCGATATATAAATTAAATACATATAAATTTAAATCATATGTAAAGCATTATGTATATCATATTCATAAATTATCCACTTACACGACGGCCAACGTAATTTAACTAGATTTATTAAAAATATCTTAAGTAAATAATTTAGTAATTTACGAGTTAGTCTAATCGATCTCCAATATGTTACTTAAGAACCTATTATATAATACAGTAAGAAAAATGTTGTATATTGAAATAAAGCCAAATGGCGTAAACATGCTAAACAACTGATTATCATGATGCAATTTTGAATTATTTTAAAAACAATTCAGATTGATTATCTTGAATATATAAATAATATCCCAGTGGTGTCCGGAACCAAGGGAGTGGCCACAATTTCAGCTCCATCAGTAAGGGAAACCGGTTTGATATGTAGGTTTTTACCAGGAGTAAGGAAATTATGTTGATGGATGGATTGAGCACCGATTACTTAAATTGTATTTATCATCAGAAGCAAAATTCAGAATCGAATGATTTTATTTGTAGACAAACTAAACTGGTTTTTGCAAAAATATTTCCGCTATCTTTTTCGTCTTCGTGTGAACTTGAAATTAATATGCATTTATGATTTTAAAATCATATCATCGCGGACATAATATAATTTAATTGTTAACATTCCCAATTCATATGTACCTACTCTTAACTAACTGTTAAGACAAATGACAAAATAATTTTCTATAGTTTCCTGTTCAACTTATTATTTCTGCATGCAAATTCGCAATTGTGATTTAGCTAAACAACTGTTTAAGATATCATTGTAAGAATCTGTGCTGAGACTTGAAATAGGCGGTGTGAATGGTGAGAATATATTTCGATTGTGAACTCCGGCGGTTACTTCACCGGTCTTAGAAACCTCGGCCGAGCAGTCACGAGTTCACGACAGCTGTTTGGAATGCTCATACCACTTTATGGCTAGTTAATGTCAACTCGCCGACACATAGCAACGTGCAACATAGCATTGGAATTTATTTTATAACTGTAGAACATATGAGTATATATTTATAAAACTTGCAATTTTCTTGCGTCGTAGCATACGCACAACGTTTAAACCAGCTTGTTTGTTTACAAGGGAACTCTAACGTAACGAATCAGGTTGTACGAGGTAGTTCAATGTAGCATTTATGATGCCTACTATCTTAATCGTGAAGGGAGTGAAATTCATTTGAGTGCTACAAAAGCGTATTCATAAAAACGATTTCAATTTTAAAATAAAACACTCAAATTGTGACGATTTAAAAACAAATAGTTCTTGTATCAGTTTGTGGCAGCGGCAAGCTATCGTTTTTCAGATATGATAAATGATAATGAGCCAATCAAATTACGGACATTTACAACTAGTGATAATGCCGAATACTTTTAATAAATAAAGGGCTCATTTGCGAACCTGTCAAACGTGAGTTTCTGAATCAAGCATTTTCTGAGGAAGCCGGAAAATGGATGGAGGACCACTAGCAGGTTTTAATTTAATCACGAATTTTACAATCAGTTAGTATTCCTTAAACCCTGTCTGACCAACAACTCAACGAATCCGCACTGGTGCATCGTTGTGCACTACAGTTCAGATCTCTTTCCTCAATCATAAGAAGAAACCCGGGCTCTTCAGTGGGTCCTTAATTGGTCAAAGCTACCGCAATCGAAATTGAATAAAACTAAGTGTAACTTGTTCTGTTCAAGTTAATTCCGGGATTCTTTAAATATAAATTAAGACAATTTTAAGTTATCAAACAGCTAGAAGCAGGTCATGTACTCAAGAAACGCCTGGTTGACCTTTTTATGACTGACTGATTCTGAACTCCGTTGACATTTTGATTTTGAAATCTGTCATGTCACAGTACAGCAATATAACATCTCGATACACGTAGTTTAACTGCGTTACTAATTTACAAATATTAAACATACATACAACATGTTTGATATTACAATAAATTATTATTTACTCATATGCGGGTACCCGTACTCTTATTCATACAAATAATTTTATATCTCATATTATTAACCAAACTTTCACTTTTACTGAATTAGTTGGTGTATTAAAAAATAGGTGGATACTGTAATATGTAATAAAAGGGCATGGCAAATTGTAAGTGATATCTGCTTCACATAAATATCCGTAATCAACGTTCAATAGATGATAAGTTTGATGTACTTTATAGATACGTTGTTCCTGTTGAGAGGATATGTATCTTCATCCGGTAAGCTAAAAAGCACTACCACCTCAAAAATATTGATTCAAAGTAATTTGAAATTATTTTTTTAATATACGGTGCATTACTACAAATATACATCTGTTTAACCAGCTCACTATTTATAAGAAGAAAAATACATGGCCTGTTTAGAAAAGTAGAGAGTGAAGTGAAAGCATTAATAACACGTTAATACAGCAATCAATGAAATTGAAACGAGCGCCGAAGTCAATAAAAACTACCATCGATTGTGAACAATGACTTCCGAGTTTCATTTCTGTGTGTACGTTCCCGTTCACAAAACATATGTGTATGTGACCTATTAATCTTCCACTACTTTCGTGTTCAAACAAGAAAGAGAAAAGATATACAACTTATTTATTTATTTACACTTTATTGTTATTCTAAAATAGACTATTACGAAAGGCGAATTTAATGTTTAAGGGTTTCTCCTAGTCAATCTACGGTGCAGGTGAGAAATTGCTGGCAGGTGACAACAATAAAAATTATGAATGTGAATAAAAACCCCACATACATATTTATACATATTATAAAACAATATCATAGTGTTACAGTTACTCCGATTTATATAATTCTATTTTTGTAGCGAGCGCGTCTGACTTAACACAACTAACTTATTGATTCAAATATTATATTAACATTAACACATTGTTATAAATATATATTGATAAATTAGGTCTATGTCCAGAAATGGATCGATGAAAGGCTCATAGCTATCAATCTTGCGTTCAATTATACTATTATACTAAATTCAAATGATCTCTACTTAATGATTTTATACCCAGTCTTAAACTGAACTGGCCTGAAGAAAAATAGTATGAAATAAATATGCATTAGTGACTTCACGATCATCGATTTATTTATATTAAGAAATAATAAAGAAAGAAAGTGTTTGACCAATAACTGAACTGGAATACAATATTTTTTTGAATTATTGTCTGATATGATCAGAGTTGAAATATAAAATGTAATTAAGTATGTATTAAGTATTCCATATATACAATTTTCATCGTCACTGCTTTATGCTGCTGCACTAAGTCGCAGGTAACAGATAGTTATATGTAAACGCCGTAGTTTTACGATTCGTTGTCGCGACAAAAACCTGAAAGTTTTGTTTACCTATTGTGTGAAATAATATTTTCGCATTTAATAAACAAGGACAAGACAGGAAACCATTTTATAAGTGCTATAATGTCATTGTACTTATGGATAACAATACTATAAGGAATGTACCAGCTATAGTCTTGTTGATTAAGTTAGAACGGAAATTTTTTCACGTATTAAAAATAAGAAAAACATGATAAATCCTAAAAGTAACCAGTAGTTTAAAGAAGCATTCAGTAGTACATTCATCTTGACACGAATTTGCGAACGGTGATGTCGTATCTCAGTCTAACCCCATTGGTTAGGTTAGCTTAGCGTTCTTTTTTGATATATTTTATTGTTTTTGTACCAATAATATAATCAGTTATATTCTGCCTTAAGTAAAGTACTCGAAGTAAAGTCTGTAAATAAAAATATTTAATGTTTGAATCACATATGTTGCATATTACGCTCTGAGCTTTCGCAATATTAGTATTTATAGATAGACATGAAAAAGTCTACTAAAGTATTCAAAGCGGATGCCTTAAACAAAGATTACCGAGCCAAGCGTGAAATTAAAAATAGAGGTCAAGACTACCTATTCCAAGTTTGATGGTGGATAAGACAATGTTTATATATATGCTAATAATAACATTCTAACTGATCGCTTTCTGTATTTGAACGATATATGAAAAAAAAAAAAACATTATTAGGGGCCTTTGTTAACGCAAATCTAAAACAATAGTGGTTAGAATTTTTGTCTGTTTGTCTGTGCGTTTGTTCCCGCTAATCTCAGAAACGGCTAAACCGATTTCGTTCTGGTTTTCACTAATGTATTGCAGTAAGCGTCACTTAATATTTAATGTTTCTCATTGCAATCCGTTCGTTAATAAAAAAAGTTATGAATTAATATATGTATTTCTAATTCACAGAACGAGAAAATCCAGAAAAATGCAGATGCAGAAGCGAGGGCATTATAATTATATTATACTTGTTGCTTACGTTACTATGATGTATTTGGAAATATTTGATACGCAAATCAAACAAATTCTCGATCTACTTGTAGATATTCACGTCGATTTAGTAACGCCGCAGCGCATTTGATAAGATTATCATTAACGCACCGTGTGTAAAGTTAATGCCTCAGCCGTTAAACTATAGCAATAAGCAATGAAATATTCAACAAAACGGATGATTCCATTGCGATATCCGTTTGCGTTCATGTGGAAGTAGCAATGAACATGCAGTCAGTCTGAAGTAAAGTGACCATGGCAACCTAAAGACATCGGTTTACAACCTAGACCTGCAGTCGTCACTAAATACAGTTGTAGATGTAAAGATATTTGACAGTGTCCGGATTATTTGAAAGTGTCTCAACAAAATTCTCCAAACCTTAATACTTTAAACAATTTACAGGTCTGGCAGTTTTTTAACCGAACTTTGCCTTTGATGTTGTCACGTACCTGGTACAACATTAATAATAGGGTTGTATTTGACACTAAAGTATTTATGGAGTATATGAGCTGAAAATAAAAAGTAGTGATTGATGTCGTGACCGGTGTAAACTTTATTTGTGCATTGGTGTACCTAATAAAGTCGATGTAAAACTCCTATAGCATTGAATTGAACCCTTCAGTCTTGATCTGACATATAATAACATGAGAGTTATTGCACATATTTTCAAAGATGTTGTGTAAGATGATTCAATTTAAGGCGACTCTAAAACATCTAGATTAATCGAATTTTAAAAAATAATTAATTACTTAACTAACAGAATTTGAAGATTGCCTTGACACACAAATGGGTTACGATTCACACGGTTTATTTACTTACTTACTACGCGTGTGTTTTTGAATGTAATGGCACGGTTGAATTTAACTACCTACCTGTGTTACTTTTGAGAATCATAAAACTAAATTCAATGTAGGGTTTTATATAATTTAAACTTAGACAAGGGAATATTTACGGATAGAAAACCAAACATTGATATCAGTTGATCTTCCCAGAAATGAAATTAAAAGATTATAATTTAATTATACAAAGAATAGTTAAACCAAGTACAGTTCACTTTTGATTACTATTAAATTGAAATTGAACCATGTAATTTGTTAAATCTGACAAACTCACGTTTGGCGTAAGTATCGGTGACGGAATCACTTTGGAACGAGTTAAACAAGTTTTAGCCCAGTTTGTCTGTGGTGGTCAAATAAAACGGAGCAAACCGACTGCGTTTTAAAAGTAGTTGCGTTAAAACGTACAATACAGGATGTTAAAGTGATACAAACAATGAAGCTATCAGTTCCACAGATAAGGCAGGATGACTGATTCAATTAGCGGTACCCGCTAAGGTTTCGTAAGAAGGTCGTCGCTCGTACGAACTGTGTGAGGCGTTAACTTATAGAATCGGGATAATTGATTCATTTCATAGTAATCATGACGTCTCAGAATAAGAGTTTATATAACAAACCATTACGCCGGCCGAGCGTGGGTAGATTTCTCATACGTTTGTCAACTTTCTTGTCTTACATGATATAGCACATTTTTCGACACAGTTAAACAAAAAAACATTTATAAGTGTATTATTATATGGCAATTGATATCTAAATGAATAAATATTTAAAGTTTACAAATATTACAAAACTATGGGTTGTGGTATGTTTTCTTACATCAACTTCTACTTCTAATTTGACATATTTGAACCATTGACATAGATAGCTTTGGTGATATTGTATTGCTACGAAGTTTAACTGCTTTCAATGGAACGAAATACTATTAACAGGGTTAAAACAACAATAGATGCAGGCCATACATTATGCTTACTAGGTCAAATTTTATTCATAAAACACAGTAGAAATAAATGATCGTGCTTGGGACAAAGCACCAAGTGAGGAAAGTGTTGTCAAATAAGTACAATCGTTACATGTGTCTAACGGGAATGGTTATCGAACAACCGGTTTTCGAAAGGCGTTCCGTGCAAACAACTTCGACAAGTGATATCAAAATAAGGTACCGAACTATCGACCGATTAATCTTGCATTACGACATGCATTCAGTAGGTTAGGTTACGAATTAATTTGAGCACACATTCTCAAGTAGGTTGCTACATTGAAGATTCCGGCACGGTTGACAGAGTGTATCGCGAAGGCATTTAAGCTGGTGTTCACAGAGGTATGTAGTCGCGGACGAAGAAGTAGGAACAACACAGTTAAGTTACTTTTTAACCTGGTCACATGATTTGAATGGCGCAACAGAAATGTATGGGCTATTGAATTAGTTAATGATGCATCACCAATGTGAAAGAAATCACATTCACGTCAAATCATTAGGGTACCGACGCCATCCTTATGGAATTTTCTTGCATGTTACCAAGCGAACAATTTATTTAAATTTGCACATAATGCCGCCGATGAAATGGATAATTATTTTTTTTATTATTCAAAAGTTGATTTTAAATATTTTGTAAAAGTCACTAATGTTGTTTATCTCCTTAGGAGTTTCTTCTGGCGTCTTCTTCCAGGACTACTTGGATTACAAGTAAGGATATGTTTAAAACGGTGATCGAATATTATTATTAAAATATGTTGTAAACATCAAGTTTAATTGCAATGTCATCGTCATTAATGTTAAGATAAAACAAAAAACGTATGCTCGAGTGCCAGTAAGCAGACTTGAAACTCCTTAGAGAACATTATGGATAACCCAAATGAAAACAAGTTCTCCAATGATGTAAAAAAGACAGCAGCAAACAGGTGCAATGGGTTAAGAAAGAAAGATATAGACTATATATGTTTTATGTCTATAATTTTAGATATAAACCTACTTTTCTGCTTCGCAGTTGTTCTGAGTCATCTAAATCCCAACCTCTTCATTTCGTGATAGGTTTGGCGTTTAATTTCAAACTTTTTTTGCTATTGAAGCTCACTACAGTCCCGTTGTTCTTCATTATCAGTACAGATTGTACTCAGTGCAATTGTTTAAATGCCAAGAAAATGGAAATAGATGCGTGGTCCGTGACCGGCAACTGGCGCGTGCAGAGCATTTTGTCTTTGGTTCGTTGACCTACAGTTTTGAAAACCTGACTAGTGCGTTTCACTTAATATAACTATAATACAGTACATGAGCTTTAAAAAAGATTGCATTTGAAATAACCCTGGGATTAAGAGGGTCGTGCACAGATGTACAATACAGCCTTTCGGTATTCTATAGAGTTTAGCGTGCGCAAGAATTACATAATTTTGTTTCCCAAATTTTTCCCACATCGAAAGACTCGACACCGTGCGAGGATCCATCCTTAATCTAGACTGCCTTTTGTTTCAACAACGTAATAGACACTAGTTCGAAGGCACGTTTACTTTTTAAATAATGTACAGATAGAAAATTAATTATCACATTTTCAATTACATTGGAAAAGAAAAATATCTTGGGGCTCTTAAAATGGCGTAGGTATAGCTGAGAATTTTAAATAATGTCAAAAATGTGTGAAGTCTACCAATCAGCACTTAGCCAAAATCCACTATGGAATTTAGGTACTTCCTACATTGTTAGAGAAGAGCAGAGCCTAATAATTATCGAAGGAGTTTTACGGGTTGTGTTGAATGAACTACCTAGCATGTTTCTACAGTACATCGCGTGAACGGAGATAGAACAAATGAATTAAATGGCGTCTTGATTCCATAGAAACCGGATGCGGGTTGCGGTCAGCAGACAAATGATTACTAGAACGCAACAATGTACCTCAACGCAACACGTCTCACTCTGTACTAGGGCTGTTGTGAAACTCTGTAACCGTAACCGAATTTATCGAATATTCGAATTTATATACCAGTCTCCACAATTGAATCCCACTTATTGGTTCCGAATATTTCGGTATAGGAAGGAAGTGAATGAGAAAGGGACAAGACGCTGTTTATTCGTCATTGGTACTTGGATGCAATAAATATATCCGTTAATACAAGTCTTAGAAAAAAAAAAAACGAACTGATATCCATAACTAAAACCGCCCGAAACATTCGGATATCTAAAATAATTTAATATTAGTGTCCATAATCGAAACTTATGTAAAAACATCTACACATTGTACTATACCCAAATTTATATCCGAAATCATATCTCTAACATACTAGCTTTAAATGCAACATTTCAACAGATAACTAAATGTTAGTATTTTGAAGACACGTTCGTCGATCGGTATGAAGTACTTGTCTATTCTGCGGCTAACGCAGTACGGCCAATCAAATGTTGGTCTTGCTTGAAAAACGATGTGAACAGTTGGACGCTATGACTCACAGCCGCGACAAACGGTGTTCGGTTTACGCCGCAACGGTTTCACACAGCAGGATATTGAAGCCGTAGTAATAAAATTTAAGCCAGTTAAGTGTTTTTTATTGTAACAGTGATACCGGCGCTGTAATGGTTAGTAGCAAATAGTATTTTTGGTATATTTATCTATCCCGTGAAGTTGATATTTTGTGGGTAGTGTTTTGATGAATTTCAAGATTAGACAAGTTATAATCCATATCATGGGTCAGCTTAAATAATTTTTATCTATCTTAGATAGCGGCTATCACCTATAGAATTGATCGTGACGAAACGTCCTTAGTTTGATGCCCGGGCTGAGCAGGCGTATATGTCACAAATTATTGTTTGCCTTTATAAATGACATATGCAGTAGAGGGACTCCCTAATGTAGGGAGAGTTAGTGTGTGAACCAGCCCTTTTTCTAGAAGACAAGGTATAAAATTTAGATTGGAAAGTAATAAAACTTGTTAAACTTATTGCCTAAAATCATAAAATTGAAGCTAAGTACGATCACGCTAAGAAGGACATTTGTAATTTATTTTAAAGACAACAACCGGCGTTCAGGTGGAACGGCCACGCGATAGTCAGTGGTAACCATCGCCCATGGAGATAAGCGAGAGGAGATCTATGCATTGTTGGCCAAAAGAAAAATGAACCCGCTAATGGTTTTGAAGAAATACCATAAAGTTTAATTATTTGTTGCACACATTGTATTTGCACAATAACTGCACCAAACCGTATTGTTCACTGACGATTCTAAAAACACAAGGAGCAGTAATTGTACGAAGCAGATATAAAGGCGTAGATTCGCTTGTAGATAACGGTTGATTTGTTTCCTGATTTTTTTCTATATTTACTTACACACTTTTTTTACGTATACTTATGAACACTTACGTTTTTTTCATCTCCATAACATTAATTAATTTCCTAATGAAGTACATTTTCAGAATTATCGTTTTTGTTTCTATATGAATTCTACAATTGAAAATTTTGTTAAAAATTGTTACGCAGTTAATGGTTTTTAAAGTTATAAAATAATATAAGGTTTACGTACTGACTGTCCATCTATTAATTACACGTATCATTGAATCCATACCACTTAAAAAAGAATATAAGCGGTTGTTACTGTCAATCTGACCGTCCCCCCTCTTGCTGTACCTGTACTACTAAACTCGTTATTAAACCGGGTTTTTTGATTTTTTTTATTGCAGGGCAACGTCTGACGAGTCTGCTAGAGTTATATAAAAGTATGCTCACCCTGCAAGCTGGGTGCCGAGGCAGGAGCTGCGGGGATGGGTTGGTGCGGGGCGGGCGCCGGCCGCCTTCTCCGGGGCACGTGCAAGCCCGGCGCAGACGCTGCTCGCGTGGCAGTTCGAAAGCCCGGAGCCCGATACCGAGCCGACTTCACCGGACCAGCTGGTGCTGTATTGGTACCTGCGATGGACGGCAAGCGGGGCAGGGAACCAGCGCGTTGTTCCTCTTCAGACTAGAACAAGAATACATAGTTTAATCATCTACATAACGGCATATATATAATGGAAGGAAAAGTAATGCAAACTAAGTCATAAAGCCCATCGTATAAAATTAAAATTACATTAAAATTGCAATTGTAAATTTAGGTGAGAAAATAGAGTGCTATAGCAAATAAGGACAATTACTAATAAGAGTCGATTCAATTCTCAGGAAGTCACTGGGAAAATAACGATCTGTCGACCTAACTAATTAAAGAGTAGAATATATATTTAGTTTTTTTTATCAATTCCACAGATTAGTTGGTCAGTAACAACCCTGCCTTTCAAGCGACGGTCTTGGGGTTTGATTCCAGGCCGGGCCAGAAACGCTTATTGCCAGATATTATTCCATATAAAAACTTTATAGCCGATAACAATTTATAATACTCCTGTTGTGATAATAATCTATATTACCAAAATTATATATTAATTTACCACTATTTTAGCACATGTATTACCTGTATACCTTTATCTATTCAATAAAAACCTATTTCTCAGATTTAATTCTACCAATGCTGCACATTGCTAGATTTGATGTTATTAAAAACATACTATGACACATTTATTCTAAAACTTCCTCAAGTGTCCGTGACTGGTGCAAGTACGCTATAGTTTACTCGGTGCTTGTGAAGACATCAACGCACTCGCACTGACGTATATAATAAAAAAACTAACCTTGTGGAGTATCGTTTACGTAACGTTTCGATAGACAAGTTTAAATG
Source organism: Agathymus mariae mariae (assembly GCA_018251895.1). Lineage (NCBI taxonomy): Eukaryota > Metazoa > Arthropoda > Insecta > Lepidoptera > Hesperiidae > Agathymus > Agathymus mariae. The sequence continues at coordinate 22,835 of DWPT01000537.1, forward strand.
ATTCGTGCTGTCAAAATTAGTCCCATTTACGCCCGATAGGAGGTGCTGTATAATTGTCATACAAACTGCTTACGTCAACTATACGAATACTTTTTCGATAGTGGTTCGTGCTCGGAGATGGCATGCACTGATAACGGTCATTACACTGTAGCATTACTATTATTATGTCATTTACTTCACAGATGTTTTCCGAGACTATGTTACTCGGAATGTTTGGTTTATTCGATTACATAATGCTAGTCATTGCGCGGCAGTAATTTCTCTAGTATCGTTTATTGTGTATATATATTAGTTACATTTAGGTTGGATATTTTACAACAAACCACATTTTAATTCTGGTATGATTGCATAATGTTAATGGAAAAAAGTTTTATTTTAAGAGTTCAGTTCAGGAGGTTCTACTAGATGTCTGCATGTAAATAAAGCATTCTTTAATATTAAGTATTCTTTTCTTGACATTTTTTTTAGATTATCAATATCCCATACTCGCTTCACTTGGGCCAACCTATTGCTTAAGTTTAGTACTAAAATATCAAGTATTTTAC